>JAGGAQ010000023.1:0-97987 GCA_017657225.1 Termitomyces sp. T69sscA
AGCGAGCGGATTCTTAGGCTTAGGAGCAGTAGTTAGTCTTCTTGGGGATAACTAGTTTCATTTGGGGATTTGATTGGGTTTGACAACATTCCACTCTAGTGTGAATTAAAGACCTTTTCTAAAAACCGAATACACTATATTGTCTTCACTACTTAAAAGTGTGCGCGCATGTAACGTAGCCCGACGCAACTAAGCGAATAAGATTATCTTAATCGGATTAGATTATCTATTGATAAGATAAGATAAGATAATCTCGAAATAAGAAATAATCACATTACGCATCAATAGGCGAGTATGGAATCGAGGCTAGAGGAGAAGTGCGTGCCAGGCGTGGAACTTCTAGAGATGCAAGCCTTGGGGCTAATAAGTACCTAGAAGGTTTCTCTCTTCGAGGTCAGTTGACAGACTTGCCAATGAATCTGTCAAATTCGCAGTGTGAGCATTAAGACCAGAGTCTTTGCAACAGTACCCTTAGACTGAACGGGGGATCCTTGAGTAACGCCAGTCCCTCGGAGGAGGATGACGAACTCAAGCGCAAGAAGCAGCAGATCTATGAGCGGAAGGCGCCCTGGTATTCCCAGGAAAAGCTTGCTCGAGAGAAAGAACACCCGAAGTGCACGCAAAACCGCAAGCTTCTGAAAATATGTACGCGGATCGGAAACACTGACAACGTCAAATGACAGAAGCTTATCTACTGGGATTCCTTCCTCAGAACGGGATAAGATCCTTAGAGGAGAAGCTGCCTGCTTTGATCACATCTATAGCAAGATATATGAGCGACGCAGGAGACTTGGAGACATATCGGACGTTGTGAGCCCATTCTTGGGTGCAGCTCCCCGGCTCGAAAGGTAAAAAATAGTGGACAATTATTCGCAGCGGAAAACATCCACACAAAAGCATTTGACTTTGCTTTCACAGACCTAAAGGGAGTTTCAATTCCGCAGAGCATAATGAAAGAATGAATTTGACAACGCTAGGTCAAAGATCCCAGATAGCAGGCCAGGTAGAATCCGACGAGAATTTTCTATCCAGTATCGTGACTGAGGCGCTGCGCGCCCTTCACATTACTACCGGGATGTCTACTAAACTAAGAGAGCTGCACAATACCACACCTCCAGCGCACGTGGAGAAAAAGCCAGTAGACATGTCCAAGTGTCGTTTTAGAGTAGAAACCTATATGTCTGCGCAGGGGAAACAAAGTGTTGGTGTTTTACAAGTTGGTTGTAGAGGCCGAGACAGGAAGGTTCCAAAGAAATAGTCTGCACTCTCGATCGAAATGAAACGGCCAGAGATCAATGATACAACTCTAAAGATACGCCAATCTGCTTCACAGAAAAGCCAAGAAAAGAGAAGTGGTGGAGACATGATTGCCAGCACAGAAGTAACCTTTGTGGAAGGAATGGCAGAGGGAGAGATGTGTGACCTTACTACTGGCAGTTTTCCTCGTAGACGCTTTCCCTCTAATCCCCAGCTTTGACCAGACCACAGACAGAGGCACTGCGGAAGAGGGAAGATGACTTCAACCTCCCTATCGTAACGCCACAACCAAAGAGAGGGCCGAGGAATCGAAAAAACTTCTGAAACTTGAAGATGTGAAGGGCATATGCAGAACAGCATGCATTTCTATCGCAATGCTAGAGGCTATGAAATAGTCAAGGCAAAACTTGGCAAACCAATGTTTCAAACTCCACTTTGTGCGAATTGGTTGAACAAGAGGTTTATTTGGCCAGATTTGGCCATGCTTGAAATCCGCCACACACTGACAGTTTTCGCCATGAACCGCAATTAACAAGTTCCATAACATTTTACTCGAACAGTAAAGGAAACGGCCTCCCGATACGGAGATACTTGCTCCTTCGAAGCCACGGTACTACTCGAGTACACTGCACAGAAACCCACGCACACGAAGAAAAACATTGCTCACCTGACGAGGGAGCTATGCAAATTCCCAGGGTAGCTTCTTCTAATCTTTATTTCAAAGATCTTCTAGTGGCTCGTCTTTGGTCAATCCTCTCGTATTTTGTGCTTCATTGTCACTACATGCAATCGGCCTTGGCAGCAAAGTGGGACATGACACCGATATGAAAGACGTGATCAACCGCGCAAGGCTGTTTAACGAGTATTGAACCTTGACACATTAAGTTTATTCTGCACACAAAAATCACACCTCATCTTCACCTGACTTTGACTATGACAAATTCATGGAATGCCAGATAACGTTCTTAATGACTTTACGTTTTCTTCGTTCCGTCGTAACGCCTCATCCACACAATGACTCAGAACTGGCAATACCTCTCTGCCTCTAAGAAATCTCACCAACAAGCATCTATCCCAAAAGAATGGCTTCTCGACAACCTTCCGTCAGCGAATGAACTTAATGTCCTCACTTTCCCAGAAACTTGTGGACTTCTGACGCCCAAAGAGGTTGAAATTACAAACTCACATGTCGACGTACTCTTGAAGAAACTCGCAAGTGCCGAATGGTCCTCTGTTGCGGTCACAACAGCCTTTGCGAAACGAGCAGTTATCGCTCATCAACTGGTCGGTTATGTTTCTCCTAGGTCATGAATCCAGATCTGATGCTGTATATCCTTTCTCGATTTATTCGTCTTCCTCAACACTTCCAGACGAATTGTCTGACGGAAATATTCATTGAAAGAGCGCTTGTACGCGCTTCTGAACTCGATTCTCATCTGCAAGCCACTGGTGAAGTGGTCGGTCCACTGCATGGTGCGTGTCATTCATGTTCAAAACGGTATGGTTCATCTCAAAATAGGACTACCGGTATCTTTGAAGGATCAAGTGAACATCAAGGGAATTGAGTCGACCGTAGGTATGACTTCAACTATAGTCCAAACTTACTAATATTCATGACATGATTCCGGTGCATAGGCTACGCTTCGCGGGTCGGTCAGTACGCCGAGCGTAACGCAGTCTTAGTTGATGTTCTCGAAGCACTTGGAGCTGTGCTGTACGTCAAGACTAACATTCCACAAACATTGATGGTGAGCAACTGGACGTCTTTCAATGTTTGACCTTGGCATCGAGACGCAAACAGTGGCCAGAAACATACAATCTCGTATTTGGACGCACTACAAATCCTAGCAACCGGGGTCTCACTTGCGGCGGGTCTTCTGGAGGCGAGGGTGCACTCATCGGTAACTGACTTAATTAACCATACCCATCCTCCTCGTTCTTATTTTCGCGCTACACTCTAGCGCTCAAGGGTTCTCCACTCGGTAACATAAGCATCATTACTAACCCTCCCGATGTCCGCTAACATGTCCACTAAAGGTGTCGGCTCCGACATTGCAGGGTACGTCCACTTCTTTGCAAGGAATTGATTCCTCTATCTCACGATTCTTGACAAACAGGTCAATTCGCATTCCATCCAGCTTCTGTGGAACATATGGTTTTCGGCCATCTACCGGCAGAGTCCCCTATGCTGGTTCGGTCAACACCCTTGATGGCCTGGAGACCATACCATCTGTTCTCGGACCACTCTCAAATTCTATCCACGGTCTCAAGGTGTTCATCGAAGGTGTCCTTAGCCAAAAGTCATGGCTCAGAGATCCTCTTGTCATCTCTAAAGGCTGGAGCGAGGAAGGATATCATTTGTCTGAATATGGTGGAGGCAAAAAGCTCTGCTTCGCTATCATGTGGAACGATGGGTTGTTCACACCACATCCACCGATCATCAGAGGCCTGGAGACGGCGAAAAACGCGTTAATCAAGGCTGGTCACAAGGGTAACTGGTCTCCTCCACTCTCTAAGGCAATGGTGCTAAAAACCATTTGCTCCCTTTAGTAATCGATTGGAAACCGTTGAACCACAAGAAAATGTTGGACATTGGGGTAGGTTTGGACTCTACACTCTCCCGGAGTCTTACCCAGTTTTTCCCCCTGCTTTGTAGTTGGCAATCTTCAGGGCCGGAGCCGCAGAAGACTTCGCAGCTGTCAGTGCGGAGTCTGGCGAACCCTTGATCACCTCTATGGTACCAGAAAAGGAATTAAGAGATATTGATCCATCTATGGTACTCACCGAAGCGTCAATCTCTGCATACGAGCTTTGGCAATTCCAGAAGATGAAACTAGATGTACGTCGGGATTTCCTTGAGCGCTGGATCGAAACTGTTAGCGATACGGGTACCGGCAGACCCATAGACGCTATCATCGCACCTGTTGCACCGTTTACGGCTGTGCCACATGGCAAGAATTGGTGAGTTAAAAATCCGTTCAAGGTTCGCGTTGGTATGCTCATTGATTTTTGTAGTTATCTAGGATATACGATGGTATGGAATTCCCTGGACTGCCCTGCGTTGACAATGCCGGTATCCAAGGTTGATCCTGCACTCGACGTAAACAGGCCCGCACAAAAATTCTTTAACGAATCAGACAGATCGGTCTATGAACTCTGTGTGTTTTCTTATCTTTCATTTAGATTGGGCTTCTTGACGTATGTATCTTCACGTAGATGAACCAGAGGAGTTCAAGGACGCACCGATTGGATTCCAGATCGTGGGTAGGAAGCATGAAGATGAAGCAGTCATCGCGATGGCAGAGATTGTCGATGCGGCTTTGAAAGTCTTCTGAAAGTTATTACATATGCATTCTTCAACCCGGATAGGGACCGTACTAGCTACAAGCTCTATCTGTACATCTTTGAAGCGATTGAGGAATCCATGTTTATTGGAATCCAGTAAAGTTTATCACGTCAAAGACACCTCTTGGTTTTTCTTGAATATCCGATACGGATTACGAGCTGAGCACCATCGGGGGAAGGAACGTCATGTCAATCACCATAAGGATGTCAGTTAGTCAGCTGCCACAGTAGCAAGGGAAGCCTTCGTCAAACATGTTCTGTCGTGTGTCGGAAGTATCGGACGGAAAAACCTTTACCTCCCAGCCGATTCCGGCTTCCGCGGGTTATGCATTTGCCCGGATGAGGAATCTCACGTGACTACAACGAATTAGGGATGAGAATATTGACAGGGGCCGCCCTGTCTTCCGTCCCCGACAACCTGCGTCCTCCCTGCATGCGCCACAATGTCCAAAAGAAGAGTCGCCTACTACTATGACCGTGGGTTCCCCAAGCTCTACAATATAGACTCTTTTTTACCTGTTACCCTGTAGCGGACGCCGGTGCCTACACATATGGTCCTGGTCATCCAATGAAGCCCCACCGAATACGCGTTACACACGACTTAGTTGCTGCTTACGAGATGTTGCCCAAGATGCACGTCTTGGTGTGTCTTGAACACAGCTCAAACGTTCATTGCTGCTCAAAGTCTTTCGCAGAGACCATCAAGGGCGACACCCGAGACGATGACTTCTTTTCATACGGACGAGTACATTCATTTTCTCAACCGAGTAACACCGGAAACTGCGGAGGAGTTAACGTATCATGGAACGAGGTGTAAGTACACTTTGCTCTCAAGAAGGCTCATTCAACATTCACAGTTCTGGTAGGAGAGGACAACCCGGCGTTTGAAGGAATCTTTGAGTTCTGTTCAATTTCGGCGGGAGGCTCAATATGTAGGTCCTGTTCATATCACATCCTGTCATATCTGCTCAAGTCAGTCAAGGTGCTGCAAAGCGAATAGCGTCTGGCGCGGCTGACATCGCAATCAACTGGGCAGGTGGTCTTCACCACGCCAAAAAACGAGAAGCATCAGGTTTTTGCTACATCAATGACATTGTACTTGGAATACTCGAACTCCTGCGTACATATCCGCGCGTCCTCTACATCGACATCGATTGCCACCATGGGGACGGAGTCGAGGAAGCATTCTACACCACCGATCGCGTGATGACATGCAGTTTTCACAAGTTTGGAGAATACTTTCCGGGAACCGGAACGCAAGACGACAGGGGTCGCAAGAAGGGAAAGGGATATGCCGTCAATGTGCCTCTCAAAGATGGAATTACGGATCAATCTTTTCAAAGTGTTTTTGAGCCGGTGGGTGTCCATGCTTTTCTCCCTTTGAAAGAACATTAAACACGAGACCAGATCGTCCAAAAAATACTTGAAGTCTTTCGACCATCCGTGGTAGTCCTACAATGTGGAGCTGACTCTCTGTCCGGCGACAAATTGGGATGCTTCAATCTTACGATGCACGGTCATGCTCACTGCGTGCAATTCCTACGAAAGCAAAATATTCCTCTCATCCTACTTGGAGGCGGTGGTTATACTGTCAAGAATGTTGCGCGGACATGGACGTATGAAACAGCATGTGCGCTTGGCATTGAAGACACAATTGATCCTTTACTTCCTTGGAACGAATATTTTGAGTGGTTTGGACCCCGGTATCGGTTGGAGGTTGTAGAGAATAACATGGATGATCTCAACGTCAAAGATGGTTCCATAGACAAAGTTCGGTGCGTTAATACGAATATACGACTTAGCATTAACTTGACCTTACTTTAGCGAGACGGCTCTGGAGCATCTCTCGCAACTTAAACCTGCACCTTCGGTAGGTCTGCATGATGTGCCACAAGAGAGCGTCGGTCAACACCTCGGGCTTGGGCATGACGATGACGATGCTCGGGATGAAATGGATTTACAGTTAGCTCGTACGTTATCAATCGACTTATGGAGGATAAATTTGACATCCAATGACAGAACATATGCGATATGCCTATGACATGCAAGAGTTCGACTCGCCTTCAGAAACATCTGACGACGATAATTCATGGGACTCGGATGAATCCCTCTCAAGCCGACGGCACGCCTCGCGCGCACGACGCTTCCAGAAATCATCGGCAATTACATCACGAACGCGGATGAGCTTGCTCACGGGACAATACTTTGATGTGCCCGCACATGAAGCAGGATTTAGCCATTTTGAGCATGGGGCGGTACCTGGGAAGACGGCGAAGCGGCGGTTTTTCCAAAGCTCTGCGAGGTGGGATGAGACAATTGAAGATGTTATCATCGGCAGGCATGCCCAGTTTGCCATTCCAATTGGGGAACTACTGGAGAAGGGTGGGCAGCTACCTGGTGGGAATGAGGACGACGAAGATTGGGAAGATACTGGAATGGACCATTGAGCTCCCCATTGTTTGTGGTGTTACTTACGTGTATTCTATTGTTAAACCAGCATATTGTAGTATGTATGTACAAATCAAACATTTTCTGGACACCTTCCAAGCGGTATCTAGCTTAGTATACTATCATTGGGCTAGATATGAAGCGTGACCCAGATATATTACGGCGGAGATAAATGCCTTCCACCTATTGCAATTCTCATCTGATTTTCTTGCCAAATAACTTGAGTAATGCTATATATATTGTCTATGAGTCTCACAGCTCAGACTCTGTATATACGAAGCCAAAAAGAAGTGGCGAAAATAAAAGTCGTGAAGATGGCTGAAATTTTCGATTCCATCTTCTTTGTCTTGTCAGATGAATCTGAGTCCAGCTCTCTCAGCAAAAGAGCCTCAGGTATGAAGAAATATAATCAGTCAATCTACCATAGTTTGAACAGATAATATGCACGGAAGCTTCGAACAACGGGAGGCATGAATTTGCGTGACAAAATTTAAATCTCAAAGTCTTCGGCGCACCAACGGCAGCATTGCGGAATCTGAACGTTTGGCAGGATCACACACCTGTCACGTTGCATTTCATGTCAAAAACGATCCTCTTATCGGGATGTTTGTGGCATCCCTCCATGACGACAAAAAATTCCAAAACCTGAGATATCCAGACATAAGATACTAGAGATGTAAGCCTCGAAATTTCTAAGAAATCTATACAATAATGATAGAATCCGAAGTCATCCGAAATCTCGTTGATAGTAAGTACGTCTAGTTCCCCGTCGCTCATGTGGAAGTCAATCAGAGCAAAATTTTGGAAGTTTATCGGAGGACCACACGCGCGTCTCCTTGGCACAGGACATCCCAAGAAGGAATTTACTTATATGATAAGCTGCTTATTCGGCGTTAGGTTGTTGGACCAACCCAATGCCCTCTTCGCCCATCAAAGAGCAGCCAACGGCGACAGCCTTTCCTGTGCTTGACTCGACTTGCGCCAAGAGCCATGCTGATTTATCTGGCGGGACCTGGTTCAAGAGTCGGGTAATTACTTGCAGGAAGAAACTGCTCACGCGGGAGGGTTGGTTCGGTGGCTACGATTACTCATGGTACGCACTCGCGACCAGCCATGGCCACACGTCCTGAATTTGGCAATTCAGAATCTGACTTTTTTCTAGGCTATGTACGCCCACGCTACCATTCCTGAACAAAGTCCGCTCACCACCATTTTATGGTCTTGATGCTGATCTTCCTCTTGTGCTTGCAATTTCCTGTGGGTTTCAGCATGCACTTGCTATGCTTGCTGGCCTTATCACGCCCCCAATTATCTTTGCTTCTGCTCTGAGCCTTGACTCTGCAACCTCTGCCTACATGATTTCAGCATCTCTTATCGGTTGTGGTGAACCCCAAGGATTTTTCTGCTTATTCTCTCATGTTGATCACTTGGTACTTCAGGTATTTTGACCTTGGTGCAAATGTCGCGGATACGCATATTTCGTAATTATTACATTGGCACTGGCCTGATTTCCGTCGTCGGTACAAGTTTTGCAACGCTCAGCACGGCATCTGCAGTAAATGATGTGTTTTCTTAGGTCCACAATTGTGAGCTGATCCTGATGTCAAGATCTTTGATGCTATGTATAAAGATGGAACATGTCCATTGGTGACGTCTACTGCAGGCGTCGTTGCTCGCGGTCCTTGTCCCGATGCTTTCGGGAAGGTCCTCGGTGAGCGATATTTCTTCATTTCATGAAACCCTCTTACGCGGCGAAAAAAATGCGTAGGCACATCGCTCATCTGCGCGTTCCTCGAAATCTTTCTGTCCTTCCTCCCTGCTCGCGTCCTGAAACGCATATTTCCTCCGATTGTTACAGGTGTGTTCGACCCGGAATATGAAATGTTAATTATTCTGAAGTCAATTAGGAACCGTCGTTCTGATGATTGGTGCTTCTCTGATCGGTACATCCGGCGTGCCCAACTGGGGTGGAGGTTCAAACGGATGCATCAATGGTACCTCTGGCGCTTACAATGAATTGTGCCCGACTATTTATGCTCCACGACCCCTCCCGTGCGTTTCTGTGCTCATCATCGACAGCAGTGTGATATAAATTTGCTTTTTTTTAGTTGGGGCTCACCTGAGTTCATTGGATTGGGATTTTTATCATTCATTGCAATTATCCTTACGGAAATTTTCGGCTCTCCATTTCTGAAGAACATTAGCGTCATTGTCGGGTTGGCTGTGGGATGCATTGTTGCTGGCGCTGCGGGCTATATTGATGGATCGAGTATCAAAACTGCGCCGGCCATCACGTTCCTCTGGTATCCACCGTTGATCACTGTTGTCTTTTCCAATAAGGAAATTTAACGATTGTCTAGGGTCCACCGGTTTAAGATTAGCATTTATCCACCAGCAATTTTGCCCATGTTGGCGGTTTACATCTCCCTTGCGATGGAAACCATTGGAGACATCACTGCGTCCGCCGAAGTTTCTCGAGTTGCTGTCCAAGGACCCGAGTTTGAGACGAGAATTCAAGGTGGAATTTTGGTGCGTCTTACTTGGTTTTGAAATACTATCATCGCACACACCTAATGTGTTCCAGGCTGATGGTCTCGGTGGCTTCTTGTCTGCACTTTTCACTGTAACGCCTCTCTCAACATTTGCACAAAACAACGGTGTCATTGCTATCACCCGTTGTGCGAACCGCGGGGCGGGGCGATGGTGCTGCTTTTTCCTCGTCCTCTTCGGCGTGCTTGGCAAAATCTCTGGCGTATTCCTTTCTATACCCAATCCGGTCCTGGGAGGCGTCACAACATTCTTATTTGCGAGTGTCGCAGTCTCCGGCGCGCGCGTCCTGTCATATATCAAGTTCACGCGTCGCGAAAGATTTATACTCGCCGCCGCGCTCTCATTTGGCTTTGGTAATTTGTTGGTGCCGACAATCTTTACACACCTGTTTGATCGGGTCAAGGATCCCAATAAGGGCTTGGAGGGATTGATTACTTCTATCACAATCATTTTGAGCACCCCGTGTAAGTGCTAGATACTCCTTCCGGCTTCCATGGAGAAAAACTGACCATACCAATTAGTTCTGTCTTCTGGGTTACTTGCAGTAGTCCTCAATATGATCCTGCCTATTGATATGCCTAACACAAAGCAAGAAGAGGACTTTAGAGATCCAGAGGATCTGTCCAAACCAGAGTGATCAAGGAAGAGCTGCTGTAGTTGTAAGCCTGCAGCTTACCATAATTCAATGCACAGTTACCTTTTGATTCATACATTTCTCTGAGCTGAGATTGCTGCTGTGGTCGGGTTGAGGGATGTTTAAGGCACAATGAAAAAATTACAAGTGTACATAGGTATCAGGGCGAACGAAGAGCTTGATTTCAATTTATATCATATAAATTAGTACAGACTAGCTCACTCTATGCCCTGTCTGACCGTTCTGTCAAGTACCCAAGCTGAACTTGCAAGCAATATAAGTCACTAGATTGGATCACATATATCCTCGGTAATTTAGGAATGTTGACACGACTGTTGACGATTGGGAAAGAAAGTAAATTTCCTGGTCGACTGAATGTTAGCGTGCAGTTTTTCGCACAAATCGCTTGCACGTCGGCTACGTTACGGTCCTGCTTCTAAGCTGACTTCAAGGCGGAATCTATAGATTGGAAAACTCGGACAATCCATCAAGCTTATAATAAGTGTTGCTTTCCTGAGCTTACACTACTTGAGGCCATACTGATCCCAATAATCACGCATGCTCTCTAACTCCTTTTGTTTACCATTCCTCTCTAGCCACACAAGCAGATCGCGCATTTTCAAAATCGCTTTGACGCGTCCTTTACCCACCAGTCCCTCTATTTCGTGGACTGTGCTGCTAACACCATCCTGACCCACTTCTTCACGATCCAAAGCCTGCACTACTCCAACCACGTTTCCGCCTGCCCTGCGGACCATGTCAATCGCCCCACGCACGGCCTTGCCACTTGTCATAACGTCGTCGAGGATAACAACTCGTTTTCCTTCGACGGGGACCCCAACAATCATGCCTCCCTCGCCGTGCCCTTTGGCTTCTTTGCGGTCATATGCAAAACCGACTTCAATGCTATGTTTGGTGTAAAGGACGATAGTGGTAGACGCGGCAAATGGTATCCCCTTGTATGCAGGGCCGAAGAGAACGTCAAATTCTGGTAGTTCAGAAGCAGAAAGGGCTTTAGATATGGTATCAGCGTAGGCAGTAGAAAGAGAAGCAAGTATTGGGCCCGTAGATAGAAGACCTGCGTTGAAAAAGTAGGGCGAAATACTGCGAAACATTCTTTATTTAGCGAGGTTAGTGCGCGCAGAGCAGGACGTGAGCGTACCGGCCAGATTTCAAAGTAAATGAGCCAAACTTGAGCGCGTTAACGGACATTGCATTCTCAATAAGGTCCGTCTGGTACGCTTCAAGTGCGGAAGCCATGGTGGGAGTATCAGGAATCTTTAGGATGTGATTTGATCTTCTGTAAAATCCTTATCGAAACAATCTAATCTTGCCATGACGGCATCGCCACCAGCCATGGTGGTTTCCTTTCAATTATGGTATTCTGATTCCTATAATGGCATGACATCACTTTGGAGATGTACAATCAAGCCTTTCTATCTTATTTCTCGTCCTCGTACTCTCCCGTAGCAATTTCAAGTCAAAAAGTCTAGTCAGAAGCCCGATCTCATCTTCAGATTTCATCTGATCTGTGACCCGACATCATGGAGTTCACTAGGCACAATTCCTGTATCAATTAAGTCTCAAATTTCGTTCCGTCTTGACCTCCGCAACTCGCCTATGCACTCTCGAGTTCCGTGGTCCAGCCTCTGTCTGAGCCCGTTGTTCACATGCTGCTGCCCAATGTAGTCTATCAATTCTTCTTTGCTCCGCGGGCCTCGCATGAGCTCGACCTGGAAAGAGGCCCTCCGAACGACCCAGCCTCCGATCCTAAACATTTCGGAGGAGATACCAATGCCTCCCAGGGCACGTCGCGAATATCCCATGAACCATTCTCTGCGGGCGGTGACTATAACGGAACCATTGACCCCATCGACGAGGGCGAGGAAATACTTGATGAACTTGAACATGAAGAATATCCCGAAACTTCGAGACCTCCACGTAAGAGGCGATTTACCTTGAGTAATACGCTGACCGGGTCCTCTACGTCCTCCTTGTGGGTGAAGCTAAAGGACGCGCTGGATCCACGTACTTCACCTGAAGCTCTCGAAGCGTATGTTCCGCATTATCGGTACATGCCCATTCTTTCGGGCGTTATCATACCATTTTCAATCCTTCTTGAGATACCAGGTCTCACGGAGAATTGGTATATTCGTACCGAGGACCATAAGATTGTTGACATTCGGGAGAACACCACCATCCTTGATGTAGGCCTTGGCTTTAGCATCGCATTTGCGGCGCTCGCGAACATCTGTTTGGTAGTCCGTTTCATGGAGAAGAAGATAAAAATGATGACCATCCTATGTATTTTGTTTCTGACAATTCACGGTATGCCCCTCATCGTCTTATCAGAGGCTATTCTGACCGCCTTCAGACGTACTCAACATCATTACGGTAACTATCTTCGGTGTCGAGCATCGCTTCGATGACGGTTACACTTATGGTCAAGCGTTTTGGATGACCGTGTGCTCTACTTCCGTTTCTACCTTCACAAATATAACTATCATCATTGATCTTCTTCGTGTACCCGATTTTGCGAATAGTGGTTTGTTTTCTCTTTCTCTTCGTGTAATCAACCCTAACATCATCATGAAACAGGAAGCGGTTTGACACGTAAACAACGCACACTGGTGATCAGCGTCATGGTTCTACTCATCTACCTTGCGTTTGGTGCACTCGTCCAGACATTCTTGGAGGATCTCAGCTTCCTCAACGCACTTTACTTTACCGTGGTCACAATAGAGACAGTCGGTTAGTACTCATTTTCATTTTTGATGCATTCAAGTCTAACTTTTTCTACTTGACAGGTTTTGGTGACATTGTTCCTAGGTCTACTGGCGCACGCGTTTTCACATGTCTTTACTCTGTATTTGGTATCATCAGCCTCGCGCTCACTGTTGGACTCACGCGTGAAACCGTCCTAGAAGCCATCGAAGTCGGGTACCGTCGACGTGTCAAAGCAGCACGTCAGCACAGGCGTACTGTGCGGTTTGAGCGCCGTGTTGTACGACGTTGGAATGCTGCGATCGAATGGCACCTTCGCCGAGCCGGACTGCCACTTTGGGTTCCCAATGACTATAAAAAGGACCACGAGCATGAGATTTGGCATCAGAGTCGCCAATGGCTGCGCGAACGTTTTTGGCCTTGGTGGTCGAAAGAGAAGTCGCGTTATACAAAGTACTTGTATGGACATGCGGTAGGGCACGCACATCCGCGGGGGATGCACTTGAATCTGGAGAGCTTGTCGTGGTCCCAACTCGAGGCGGCGGCGATGGAGGCGGGTGTGCCGCTATTCATGCTTCTCCCCGAAGGATTTCGGACAAGAGAACACAATTCGAGAGAAGCTAAAAAGATACAACCTAGTGTTGGAGGACACATGACTTCATGTGGCGTTACAGATGACACTACCGTCAAGGGAAAGGAGCGCGAAGAAGGGAATAGGAAACACAGATTTCGTCCGCCTCCGATACCTGAAGGGTCGATCGCAATGCCATTGACTCACGCACGCTTGGGAAAGATGATCATGGTACTTGGAAATTTCGCGCTGGCCGTGAACGACGAGTCCTTCATTAAGGTTTCGAAAACTAGCTCGGCTGCTGAGAAAGTGAAGCGGAATAAGCGGTTACTTGCGACTCTTAAAACGGGGAACGGTTCTGCTATGGACAAGCGGCAGTCCATTGCAGAACAATATGAATCCCTCCGAGCTACAATGGCGGATGAAGAACGGAAGGCATTCTGGGTGCGGTTCTGGCTTGTTTGGTTCATTTTCTGGGTCTTTTGGATCGTGGGGAGCCTCATATTTAGGACGACTGAGAAGTGGACATTTGGACAGGCCATGTATTTCTGTGAGTTTTTTGCAGGGTCTCGCGCACCGTGTCTCTTATTTGATTGTGGCCTAGGTTTCATATCTTTCACAACGATTGGCTATGGTGAATCGAATTAGCACTTGGTTGGGACTTAAGACTCACTATTTCCAAGGTGATTTGACTCCTGTCACGCCGGCTGGCCGTTCTGTTTTCGTGTTTTGGGCCCTTCTTGGTATAGCAACGATGACGATCCTCATATCAAGTAAGTACAACTCTTACACTTTTTTCTGCTTCGATTCTCAATTTCCCACGAGTCCTTTCGGAAGCCTACTCTTCACGATACAAGAGCATCTTTACCTCCAACCTCATGACGCAGGCTATTAAGCGCTATCAGCAGCATGCTCGCAACGGTGCACGAGATAGACGCCAGCCATCGGCGACTTTAACTCTTATACGAGGACCGCATAGCAGTACCACTTGCGTCCAGCCATACTCACCTTTGTCGGCTGCTACTCTTGCTCCCTCACTTCCCCTTGATGCAGTTTTGTCAGACTTGCAAGAGCGTGTCACAGGCCATCTGGAGGCTTTGCCTGCCGAGGTTCTCAAACATGCACGGACCTTCGGCGAAGAGGCGCAGTACCTCATTGAACCAGATGCTAGAGGTGCTCAAGACAGAGAAAGTGTGCCTGAAGGATTAAGGAAACTGATGGATGATGTGGCGGGAGTGGAGAAGTTGGGAGAGAGGATTCAAGAAGAAATTTTGAGGGATGCAGATGCACGACATGTAAGTCGTATATGTTTTCGGAAGTAAGTCATTCAACTGACAGGCTTGAACCTCTGCAGGCGTTACTTGCCATAAGCATAGAGAGTGAGTGGCGGCACACTATTCTTTTTAAATTTTGGGTGACGTGGCGCAGATGTCCTGCAGAAAATCGAAGATATTGCTGAAGAAGCGATTGGGGCAGTGAAGGAGAGGGATAGGCTGAAGGAACTACAAACCATGGACGCCAGTCAACAAACCGAGATGGAAGAGGAAGGTAATGTTCGTTGTCGGCGCAGTTTTATGAATGAGAGGGATGAAAAAGGATGATTACATTATCGAGATTGGTACATCTTGGGTATGTGCAACGTCCTATTGTGATCTTTTCCTATTCCACAAGTAGGATCACCAATATTGATCCCGACTTAATGCCGACCGACCTATTTATATTGATTATACCTACGTTCCACACTGCATATATACGTGCACCTCGACCTCAAGGACAAGCTCCCAAGACAGAAGACTTCTTTGGTCATGTGAATAGCTGACAGATTTATGAGGCCCGGGAAAGGGAGCCGTCAAACGCGGCATTAGGGATGTTCAAGTGCGCGCTCCTCCCGCTCCTCGTCATTCTCTCTGGCTTGTTTGTGGCGTCGCTACGTGCGAGGGAGCAGAAACTAGTGTATGATTCCCCGGAATCTGTAGGACTCTTGTCTTCTCCTTTGAGAGACCTTGAGACGAACGTCTCAGCTTATTTGGTAGCTGCTGACTATGGTTCGTCGAGTTTTGACGCTGTACATCCACTCTATCCTGGTGCGACCGTCTTGTCAGCACGTTCCCACAGCCTGGGTGATTATCGGTAGACATTACGCAGGGTCGCCCACGACAACACAATTGTTTGCCACTTTGCAATCCAAGAAATACGCGGATGCGAACGGGACTCTGTTGCCCGAGAAGGAGTGGATAAATACGAAGAAGGACACTATCTATGATAGTATGTTTCAAGTCTAATACTCCTGTTCTTGCTTTTGCGTATAAAAATCCCTTTCTGTCAGTGGCGTCTTTAACCAAATTGTTCACAACGATTGTTGCGATGCAGCAACTGGATCGTGGCAAACTTGCTCTGAATGCAACCGTCTCCAGCTACATTCCCAAGTTCGCTGGCGAGCCGTAATTCTATAGTGCTCCATCAGATGCTAACGATTGGTCATGCACATAGTGAATGGAAAGGAGAAAGTCACCATTCTGCAACTCTTGACGCACACGAGTGGTTTTGACGCTGATCCTGTCCCGGGGCTGTGGCTTGGGTGTGTCGTGTGGACCTTTTCTTAAGTATCAGCACTGATAAGGCACTCTAGGTGGGAAAGTTATGATGAACGAAAGGCAGCTGTACTATCTTCACCTCTCGTCAACGCCCCCGGCACGGCATATATCTACTCCGACCTCAGTATGCGTTTGCTTTCATTGTGTCAAACCATCCGCTCGACCTATATTCCAGACTTCATGACTATGCAAATTGTCTTGGAGAAGGTCGTTGGACTTCCGCTTGACGAGCTTATTGAGAAGGATTTCACGGGTCCACTGGGCATGAAAGACTCATTCTTCAATCGCGGGAATATAGAGTTCCCGTCTGGACCCCTGAAGCGCATTGCAGTAACGGAGTATCAAATCGCAACCCTTGGTAATGTGGAGCCACAGCGTCCACAGCCGGTGTGGGGTACCGTCCACGACGAGAATGCTTGGAGCTTGAACGGTGTCGCTGGACATGCTGGTATGTATTCCACTGCGGGTGATCTTGCCATCTTCTGCCAAGTAAGTTTTTCTTTCTCAGGGCAGCGGACCAGCTCAGATGGACTTGCTCAGATGATCCTAAACAATGGTACCTACAATGGCGTCAAAATCCTGGAGGCCTCGACTGTGGACCTCATTTTCCATGACTACAATGGAGCCAAGTTTCCTGGAAACAATCACGGCCTTGGATTTGAACTGAATCAATACTACTGGTCTGGTGCCATGCAGAGCCTTCAGACCGCAGGCCACACCGGGTTCACAGGCACAACCATGGTCATCGACAGACGTTAGTATTACCTGTTCGCTTATGTATTCTGAGACTGAATGCAAGCTCAGTGAGCAATACCTTCTTCCTCTTTTTGACACACCGTGTTCATCCAACCCGGGCATGGTCTGATATCAACGTCGTGCGAGAGATGATGGGTTTGTTCGTCGCACGAGCATTGGGAAGAGATGTCTAGAAAAGCGGAGCTCTTCTATAGTTGATCATTGGTAATATCTTATATCTATTGTTTTTGAATCTCCAATGCTCTTGCTTTACTCTTCCATTTACTAGGGCCTTGCCCCTGTGTCGGTTCTTTCTACTTATTACAACTGTTTGTACGTCCTCTGATTGCTGACATGTTCTCCCTTACATGGGTTGCTACATTGGAAACTACACAAATCTACCTATCTCTACTTGAACTGGCTAACTGAGGGCATACCAGAATGCTCAAGAACGCGTGGTCGTGCTTGAAGATCTTCATAATACTTGTGGGAATAGGTGAAACCAATCACTACATAGTCGTGGATCAGCACGACGCATGATTTAATGACTCTCAACCTTCGCAATGTTCGCTGACAACATCCAACCTTGTTTTCCTTCTGGCGCGATATCTTCTAAGTTCACTTTGTCAGCGACTACCAGAATGCTTCAGTCTTTCGTTCCCGACCAATACTTCTCCAGGACGAACCTGCGAAAGGTGGGAATAAATCATGACCATGTAGCAGCAACTGATTCTCAGACCCTGTTCAATTATCTCTGCGGTGGGAAGCAATAAATCCTCTCGCTCCTGTCTTTACTACCTTGACTCAGTTCCCACAAACACAGTCGTGGATTTGCGGGACCTACCTGCATCTGAGCGCCCAGCTGATCCATTCGTGAGAGTGGCACGGACCACATGGAGAACAGGAATTATGATTGCAGCAAATGCCGTCATGTTTCATGTGAACGAGAGGTGTTAGTGAGCGAGCACTATGCTCTACGTCACACACCAGATGAGATCAGAACATGCATTTTGCATTGGTGACCGGACCGATTTCCAGCGCTAATTCAAGGCAAGGTACTTTGTTCTCGCTCGCATGCGAATTGCCTGGCGCAGGGACGTAGAGTTCTGGCGGCGAGAGATGGGACATTGATCCCCATCAAGCGAGACTCGTACTGAAATGGATCTCGAATCGCATGGATTATGATAGACTTCTCACTAGCAAAGGCAGTAGCAGCGGCAACATGCGTTCTAGACGTAAAATGTTGATATATCACTCATCTGTATCGATCAAGCGCCAGAATGGTGAGGAAATGAAAAAGCTAGATAATTGTCATTGACAAGAGGATCTGGGAAAAGATCACGAGGACTTTCTGTGGGGTCGTGTGCTCAGGTTCCGCAAGGGGAAGGACATATGAGTTCGAGGTGTATGCATCAGTCTGGGTATGAGTAATTGACGTTGTCGAACGCTTTCTTCAGGACCGTGACCGCCCCCAAAGGAAGTCCGGAGTATTTTTGAGAGGTTGTTGATGATCATCTTTCGTCGAACCCCTTACCAACCCTATCTCACCACAAGGAAACTATCAGTCTCTGAAACCTTTCGCCGTGTAAAGGACAGACAAAGCCAGCAATATGACAGACAAGCTCGTAACTTTGTATCTACTATTCACCCCAGTCCCGGAATCGATGTTCCGAAAGCAGGTGGAAACCAACCCTCAGCTGCCAACACGAAGAGATACCGCGTATATGTCAGATGCTTGTCTGTAAATCGGTCTTCTTGCAAGTAAGGTCCAGCTCAAATTCCGGTGAAAGGAAGGAACATATAAAGATTGAATAAGATTACATTGAATTGCTCAAGAGGCCAAGCACTGGTCGATCATTTTTTAGAGGATAATCGATAAACGCCACTAAAGTTTACATATTATCTTGTTGTCACATCGGGAGAGGTCCGTCACGGACCTAGCTCATCAGTAATGAGCAAGCTACATAGTTGCCCCAACATCAATAATGGTCCACGTGATACTATAACCACTTCAAGTACTTTCCACTGGTTCTCGTACACAGCTTACGGTGAGCTTAGGATAGCTAGACAAAACGGCAGAGCCTAAAGCATATGAAAAAAAAGTGGGGAAGAGACCGAGTGAATTGATGACAGGGCTCGGCACAGCGCAACCCCAAAAAATGGGCTTCTGAAAATCATTATAAAGGCTCGGCTAATCAATTAGATTCGCTGTGAACTTGTCTCCCGTTCCCCCATGTCTGACGTTCGTCCCCGCAAGGCATCTCCTCCGCCGGCAAAGGTCGACGTCAAGCCCGACGAGATTCCTGCCGACCTAAACATCCCCGACAACTATGTTGCTCATACACTCAAAACCCAAAAACCGCTACCTCCGTTCAAGTGGTCAAACTGGAAGAACGAAATTAACTGGCTTAGCTTTACTATCTTGACTGTCACTCCAGTTATTGGAATAATTGGTGCATACTACGTCAAGCTGCGCTGGGAGACACTTCTATTTTCCGTCTTTTACTACTATGTTACGGGGCTTGGTACGTCTCAGCGATACGTGAGTCACTTTGTGTACTTATGGAAACTAGGCATTACTGCTGGTTATCACCGTCTATGGGCACACCGATCATACAATGCGTCGAAGCCTTTGGAATACTTTTTGGCTATTGTGGGTGCAGGTGCCGTCGAAGGTTCGATCAAGTGGTGGTCACGGGGCCACCGGGCTCACCACCGCTACACCGACACTGACCTGGACCCCTATAACGCGCACAAGGGCTTCCTCTGGAGTCATATGGGCTGGATGCTCGTCAAGCCTCGCCGTAAACCTGGAGTTGCAGATGTTAGCGACTTGAGCAAGAACACTGTCGTCAGGTGGCAACACAGAAATTACCTCAACCTTATTCTTCTGATGGGCTTTGTGGTCCCAACCGCAATTCCATGGCTGTTTTGGGGTGACGCGAAGGGTGGATATGTTTACGCAGCTGTTCTCCGGTTATGCTTCGTTCACCACGTGCGTTTCTTCGGATTTCTTCCCTTTTCTCGACTTACGACAGAATAGTCCACTTTCTGCGTCAACTCCCTTGCGCATTGGCTCGGCGACACTCCTTTTGATGACAAGCACACGCCTCGCGACCACCTCATTACTGCTCTCGTTACCATTGGTGAAGGCTACCATAACTTCCACCACCAGTTCCCAATGGACTACCGCAATGCCATCAAGTGGTACCAGTACGACCCTACCAAGTGGTTCATCTGGGTAGCGGAAAAGCTTGGCCTCGCTAGCCATCTCAAAGTGTTCCCTGATAATGAAGTGCGCAAGGGTCAGCTTACCATGCAGCTGAAGAAACTTCGTGAGACGCAGGAGGAACTTAGGTGGCCGAGTAACAGCGACGATCTTCCTGTCATTTCGTGGGAGTCTTGTATGTCTTCAGTTAATACTTTTCATGCATAACAACTCAATCTCTCTTAGTCCAAGAACAATCGCTGAAGCGACCGTTGATTCTCATTTCCGGATTCATCCATGATGTGTCGAATTTCATCGAGGAACACCCTGGCGGTCCACATCTGTTGATTAAGATGATCGGCAAGGACGCGACAACTGCGTTCTTCGGTGGCGTCTATGATCACTCGAATGCTGCACATAATGCAAGTCCATCTTATTTTACTCTTTATATCTACTTACCGACGATGCCATTCCATAGCTTCTTGCGATGAAGCGCGTTGGTGTCCTGCATGGCGGACACCCCCACGGTTTGGAAGACAAGGCGATCCCACCCAGTCAGCGCCTGAAAATCGCGCGATACAACGAGCTCAGCTCGCCCTATGGTAGTAGCACGGCCTATTCGGACGGTGAGGGCCTGGCGTATTAGGCCTTTTCCTTTCCACGTCGCTTCTTCGTGTATTAGAGCTCGTATATCAGAGCTGTTCATTCGCTGTCCTCTCGCATTGTTCTCTTACCATGCAAACCCAATTACATTACATAATTGCAGTCAACGTTCATGAATATAGTCTTTGGAATCACTGTTGACATTTTTTGGACAAACACAATACTGGCATTGTTCCCTTCTCTACCTTTTACTAATAATGTGACATTGAAAGTGGGGTCTAGATACGGACGGGTGATGTGGGTTTAGAAGTGAAATTATGGCTATGTATGGCATGTAGCCTAAGGTAGTTCTAGTTCGCAAGCTCATGTGTCGTGCCGGGCGTGTCAGCCCTGCAATTCCCACCCATCGAAGCTTAAGGCATGCGCTGGGTGACTCGAGTGACCTTGACATGTACTTGCGTATTCTGATCCTCGATATTCAACCCTGGCCACTCGAGACTAGAGGCAGCCGCGCAGAAGCTTGTCTACACGTGGCACGCGCCACTAATTAGTCACGTAGACGCGACGCGTTTTCACGTGATCGAACGCGCTCCTATTATTTGTCCATGCTTTGTTTTGAAGAAGCTTGGATCATCAGTGCCGCTTGTTTTATCTCATAATAAAACGACGCCTCTGTTTGATACTTCATTCAGCTCTATACCCCTCTACTAGCAATTCTGAGAGTCCTAAACAGACTATGTCAAATATACCAGTTAGTTTTTTCCAGAATCGTTATACGGCCGTGCACGGACTTACCTACTTGTTAGGTACGCCGCACAACCCGTATTGCACGAGGAACTGCGAAAGACAACGAAAATGCCAATGCTAGACCAACGCGAGCCTTGGCGCGTGTTAAGGTCGGAGCCACTGACGCACTGACTACTCGTCAGACCACCGTCGCTCCGTTGGCTGGCAAGGCCAAAGCGGGCGATGAGAAGGCTGTTGGAAAGAGGAAACGTGAAGTGCTAGTAGAGGTTACGGGGGTATCGAATAACAATCGGAAAACGAAGGACGAAGGAAAGGGAAAAGAGAAAGGAGCGGTCGGAGAGGGGATGCCAGCGAAGCCGAAGCCTTTTGGGAAAATTGTGTCTCGCTCGAATCCTGCAGCGGTGGCGCAGAGGTCATCGAGGAGCACGAGCAACTCAAGTGCTGTTCAAGGCACTAGCGAGTCGACATCTGTTGTTCCAGTCCCGCGCCCAACCGTGTTTGCTCGTAAAACCTCATTGAGAGCGATCGACGAGGTAGAGAATGACCGAGCTGCAAAGAGACGTCATACGGAGGTGCCAACGAAGAGAATTGAAGATGATTCTCAGGCTGAAGCAGACAGAATTGCCGCCGAGCTCGTCGAGCTCGACCAGGAAGTCGAGATCGAGGTCGATGCGACAGAAGAAAAGAAACAGGAATGGGATGATCTCGACGCGGGCGATTGGGATGACCCAATGATGGTTAGTGAATATGTTGCTGAAGTTTGTGTTTATCTCAAGGAAATCGAGGTGCGTGTCATTCTGGTGTAAGCCACACACTCTGACGCGTACTTTGACAGATACAAACCCGTCCGAACCCAGCCTACATGGCCAGCCAACCTGAAATCGACTGGGGAAAACGCGCTGTTCTAGTAGATTGGGTACTACAAGTGCACGCGCGTTTTAACCTCCTTCAAGAAACCCTTTTCCTATTCACCAATATCCTCGATCGCTTCCTTTCCCTGCGTCCAATCTCCCTCTCCAAATTACAGCTCGTCGGGGTCACCGCGTTCTTCATTGCGGCCAAATTTGAAGAAACGTACGCGCCTTCCGTATCAGAAATCGCGCATCTTGCAGAGAAGCAATATACCGTGGAAGAAATTCTCAAAGCAGAGCGATACATCCTAAAGACGCTCGACTGGGACTTGCGCTACCCTGGTCCTATGGGTTGGCTCCGCCGCGGTAGTAAAGCGGACGATTGTGATGTCCAGGCACGAACTGTGGGCAAATATTTGATCGAGATTGGTTGCTTAGAGTGGCGCCTTGTCGGCACGCTCCCATCGCTGCTGGCTGCGGCGGCGATGTGGCTCGGAAGGCTAGTGTTGGGTCGTGAAGAATGGGTCAGTATTCTATTCTTGATGCTTTTGTGTCCCACTATAGATTGAGGCGTTTACGTGTCCATTGTCAGACCCCGAACATGGAGCACTATTCAACATATTCTGAAGAGGAGCTATTACCCACAGCTAACATTATGATCAATTATATTCTGAAGCCCATCCGGCACGAGTCTTTGTTCAAGAAATACGCTCACAGGCGTTACTTGAAGGTGTGTCCGTTTCCTAGTGGTGGCTTCGGCGTTCGACTGAGGCTATCTTGACGTTGTAGTGTAGTGCCTTCATGCGCCACTGGGCGTTGGAACGCTGGCCGGAAAACACAGTCGTAGACTTGAAGCGCGACCTAGCTGGCCTGAAAGCAGAGGCCATACATGAACGCCGGAAATGCGAGGCTGAGTCTGAGGCAGTGACAAAGTCTTGATCTTTTGTCCCTTGATATACCTGGATACGGTGGATACAAAGGTTTTTGTGGTTTTGACCATCTGGTGTGCCCATCACCATTAGGTATAACAGATGGACCGCGGCGATGGGCTGTAGTATTTTTTCCATGCACTCATGCAATCAATGTACAATTTAGTTGCAGACTTAATTTTTATGGTTACTTATTGCGCACATGTTTGAGTGTGAGGTGAAATCCATTTGTGAGTTCGGATAGCCGACATTATGAGTCGTGACCGCGACGCGTTATTTCGCAGCAGCCTTGATTATGGATGTCTGATTGTCACTGTTTATTGCTCAATTATTGTGTTTGCGGACACACGATAAGTGTGTCCTAGATATCTTACAACTCATTGGGTAATACGAGAGTAATCAACTAACGCTACATTTGAAAACAATGATTAAATTGAAAATCTGAATTCGAACTATCAAAAGTGCCAGAAAGAATCCAAGACTCAAGTAGTACGCTGTCTTTGTTACGGCCAATTTGAAATTACAAGCCCATCATCGAAACAAGACCGACTACGTGGAAGTTTGGCTTGTGCTCAAGATGCTGATTTGGAACATAATCGTCTACAACTTTCAATAAAAACATGTGAAGCAGTACATGCACTTGGATACATCAGGATTGAACAACACCCATGTCGCCATCATAGCCTCCTATTTCTGTTTTGCGATTGTGCTTCAATTAGGCACTTGATCTGCTAGGGTTGTTGCTGTCGTTGCTGCTCCATCTTCAAGCTGTTCAGATTGGGCAGAAGGTTGCACAACTTCAGTGTCTCCCTGAGACAGCCACTCCATCTTGATCTCTACATCAATAATAGCACTCCCAAGACCAAGAGGGAAGTCGAGCTCTTTGCGCTTCAAACTGAATCGCGTCGGCCCTTCTGACGTGGGTTTCATATGAAAAGTGGGGATAAACCAAAGCCAGCCCATAAACACTTGGCCCATGTAAAGTTTGATGCGAACCTCGCGTCCAGCGTCGAGCACAATACCACGTTCCTTTGCACTTGGCGCGGCATCATATAGAGACGCAACTTCTGAGAACAATCTTTCGACGTCGTCCTGTTCGTCTTCCACTTCAAGCTCACCTCGGAACGTGTTCCAAGCGTGTAAATCAAGCGATGATAACGTGAACACGTTTATCTTGTCATCCTCGAAAATTAAAGCATCAGGATAATCACAATCTCCGGAAACTCAATGTTACCTTGCCTTCACCTTTCTCTCGCGCGACCGCCGAATCGCCTACCGCAGCCATCCGTGCAAAGGTCCTCACCATTTTTTCCTTGTCCCACCTTCCGTCCTTAAAGAAGTCTTTTATGTCTTCCTCAAGGAACATTTCTGAATTAGGATGTCTTGACCCCATACGCCCATTCTCGTCGCGTGTTCGCCGTTCCCATTTCTCGAGCAAATCGATAAAGTCGTCATCATATCGCGCCAGGGACGCCCACACATGGGCATCCTTATGCGCAGGAGCGTTCTTTGGACCCTTCGTACGTTCTAACACGATGCTTGCCGCAAGTGCAAGGCCGGCTTTCGCAGTCGACGTGGGCCGCATACGCAATTTGATCTGTGTGAGCCTTACTTTGGGATTAGGAATAGGTGGCACCGCCCATAAGTGTGCTGGAGCGGTGTGGGAGAGGAGAAGTGCCCAATAGTATAACCAGCGTCTCTGGCTTGGTATGCTCACGCCTTGATTTGCTTTCTTACCCGGTGAAGAGGGACGTTTCATTCGACGAGAGGTGTGGAGATCTAGGACTGTATTGAGTGTATCTGCATGGTGAGGTTTGGAGTATGAAGGAGTGGCGGATGTATTCTCGACATCGAGATTTGAAACAGAATCAGGGTCGACATCCCCATCGTCATCGTCAGGAACAATAGACATGACTTCTTCGGCACGTAGTTTAGCCCATTCTTTGGCACTGTAACTGCGCTGTAGTTTCGGTGGAGAAGGGCTGTCGAGAGAAAGGAGATATGCGCAGGCCATAGTTCCGGATCTTCCCTTTCCAGCTGTGCATCGTCTGAGTGTAGCATTTCAAGCTGGAAGCTTGTACACGTGCCTTTGCAATGGAGGACAGCTATTCGCTCAGGAATGCCATGAAGCCAGGCTTCCAGTTCACGCGCTACAAGAGGCATAAATGCCAATGGAGGTGCGCTAAGTCACGAGTTAGGTTTCGTAAGGTATTCAAGAGCAAGAGTCGTCATACTGATGATCAGGGAATGGGAATCGGCTGACTCGTCCACCAAAGGTACTCTTGTCATAGGAATTCTCCAGAATTGGGCAAAAGTTAAAGACCCAGAAATTCTTGCCATGACGGTGCTCTAGAAATGTCTTGACATCCTCACGACGATTGCGATACCATCCTTCCATTCCTTCTGCGGGATAGCCCATAATGATAACTTGGTCGGTGAGATACACCAGGTCTGTTAAAGAATCGTGACAGTCGACGCTCATTATTATTTTGAACGACGACACATACCCAACTCTAAGTTCAGTGTTTCATCTTTGAAGCGAGCTTTATCGCCAGAGACTATACGGCGTACGTAGTCCGTGAAACCTTCCATCGAACATTCAAGTTGACAGGAGGTAAGTCGGATTCTGGAATGTCATGTGATCCTGAACAATTAGCTCCGACATTGTTCCGTTGGGTCCGATTGTTCAATGTCGTATTTGACGTCGGCGGTGAGATTGCATTTCCTGGCTGACGACGTGCGAGCCGCTGTTGCTCCTCTACAATCATGCTGCGCGGACTCCGCTGCTCGCCTCGTATTTTCAGGACACTAAAGTCTCGTCAGCGGCCTATCCTTGGTTTCGCCATCGCTGCTGTTGGCACTTTTTTCTACGCTCGACGCGTTATTCATGCTGACTCTTCCGAAGACGATCCTGCTTTGATTATCTATACACTCCTTTCTCAGCCTGGTAGTCTCATCGCGACGCCTACCACCATATATCGGCCCTTGGACCCTGATTCAGAACAAGAAAAAGCTGACGAACAGACGGTGGTCAAGATCGGACTTGGAGCACTCGCAGGTTATGGTACCATTGATGGTAACTCTGGAATCAGTCGTTTTGACTCTACTTCCGTGCCAAGGTCAGAACCAAATCAAGTAATGAAGTTTTTCCATACTCAATATGACAATCTCTCAGTTCAGCTCCCCGTCTCAATACCACTCTTCTTTCATCCAACAAAATGTCAACAAATTCATCCTGGACTCTTTTCACGCTGCATGAAGGTTTCCTCAACTCTGGTTGGTTCAACATGGAGGTGGTGTCACGAACTCTGCATGCAGCCGTCCTTGGGAACCTCATCGGCCTACTTTCAAAGTATGAGCATAGCTCTGAGCACAGCGATGTTGGCTCAATGATGGCATACGTAGAAGAAGTAGAGGAGGACGGGTTTGAGAATGCCGTCCGTCAAACACTTAAACAAACCTTTCTTGACGTGGATGATTCCATGGTTCGCCGTACCGTTGAGTCACTAGGATCTCCCGAGCCACTTTCCAAGCCAAGTGTCATTGCTTCTGTGGGTGCTGCTATTCCCGGTTCATCAGCCCTTGTGGCTTTCTATGACCATGAACCTCGCAAACTGCGGGTTGCCAACACCGGTAGCACGCGAGCCGTCCTCGGAAGAAGATCAGGAGACAAGGGTACGGGTCACCAAATGTACACGACGCACGTCCTCTCTGAAGACCACTCTTCAAAAACGGCTCCTGGACTGTCACGCGCATTCGGGCTTGGACCTTATAAGTGGAGTCTTGACATTCAACGACAACTGCACAGAGACTTTATGGGTGACCCGCCCCTGGAATCTTCATTTCAAACTCCAATCACTGCTGAGCCATCCGTCGTTACGATCGACGTCAAACCGGGAGATTTCATGGTGATGGGAACGAGCGGACTCTGGAATAGCCTCACAAATGAGGAAGTTGTTGGCTTGGTTGGCCTGTGGCTCAACAAAAATATGATCTCAGCTGGCATTGACACTCCTTTGAGTCAATATCAGGAGGTAATTATGCCTTCGGACCTTCCAACATCAATTGGCGTGGATAATACCACAATGTATCAACGATGGGGTGTGAAGAAGCGCTTTATCTGTGTAGATAACAACGCTGCACAGCACTTGTCGCGAAATGCTCTTGGTGGTGCAGATGTATCCTGGACGGCGGCATTGCTAGCCCATGTACCACCACGGTCTTCGAAGTTGAGGTAAGGATGGATATCTAATACAGAACTGGTTGTCACTGAATGTACCATCTTAGGGATGATGTTACTGTAACTGTGGTCCTCTTTGATGGGGACTCATAGATGCTATCCTCACAGTCTCGTCATTCAAACCTAATTCAGAACTTCACAATCGTAAAAAATGGTAGATACAAGACTTCCGTTAGCGACCGCAGAATATTCGACATCTGGTACACGACCGCCGCCAGAATTGTGCTCACTTGCGTTGCTTTCACCTTTCTGAACACTCCACTTTTTGACCCAGAACGTATAATCGGATATAAATGGCGATACCCTATATGCATACCCTATGAAATCCTCCTTGCGGTGTCCAATGTTTCTGTCCTATACCTATTGTAAGTCATCGTGTTGTGACCAACCTCTTTTTCGAACACTCATTCCTATCACTAACATCGACTTGCTGAGTTTGCTTTTCTCTGCGACATGTTCGACATGTGTCGCGATTCATCCTAATCTAACATTGGCTTGTGTTGTTCTCCGTTCCTCACATGGATTGGACGCGAGCCTCAGCCTGCGCCAGGCAGTTTGAGATGTCAGTAGTCTACAGAGTTTCCCTTAATTCGAGTTGGGAGTTTCGATCTGATCAAGAGAATAGTGCTAGCTCGCTCGCCTTTGCGAGTCTCTCCGATGTGCATAGCTTGCGAATGGGCATATCAAGGTTTTCTAAGTGTACAAGACCCACATCGGGCGGTTAGACATCGTAAGAATGTGAACATTAATGACTTGAGTATGTCCGCTCGCCTCCACTCCGCATTTACTGAGTCCATAATAATGTATTTTATTTCAAGGAAAGGGAGACATCGGTAATCAATAAGTACAGTGTAGAGAACGTACTTTGCCGTCATCTCTCAGATCAATATTTATTTTGACTTCAATGCATAAATACTATCTGTACGTCCACGCCACTCCGTAAGCCCTCAATGCCATCACGACTACCAAACCATTGCGCGTATACTAGTGCTTGCTCTCATTGAATATCATGATATAAATCGCCAAGGATAGATGCCATCGCACGTATCTCATCCATTTATGGGAAACAATTCATTTTATTGAAAACAATGACCACGTGCAGTGCCGTATGCGTTACTCAAACTTCAGGTCGCTGGTTTTGAGACTGGGCCCAGGTAAGATAAGTATAACTCCGGAGATATCCTCCAGGGAAAAGGGAACTTATCAGCGTTTCAAAGTTTAGACAGAAAAAGGTTTCGGCAGCGAATACCGTAATACATCGGACCTCGAACCCCATTCGCCAGAACCATAACTGGATGAAGCCAGTTCCCAATCTGCCTGATTAACTATCTAGTTAGAGAATCGCGCGCGTGCAACTGTGTCCATCTTCTGAGTCAAGCTCTCAATGATCTTTCTCACCGATGTCATATCAGTATGATAGCTTATGAACCATCTTGGGGTTTCACATCTAAATCTGCTGATACTTTGATGGTTACGAATCGCTCGTATTTCTGATATATGCCGCTTGCCGACCGCTTTTGCTCGCCTTGGCCTCTCATCACTGAAGGGGTCTCCTAGCAAGGTCTCTCTGCTTTGCCCTTCGGTGGCGCATCTGAGGGTCTTCTGACCGCCGGATACCAGGAAGAGACGCGCTCTTCAAGATGCTTGCCTTTGGCCTCAGAGTCACTTGGTTCCTGCTATCTCTTATTGGTGAGAATGTTTGTGATGATCTACTTTTTGCGTCTTATGCGCTTCACCAACACAGGTACAATAAACTGCTGGGCTGTGTTTATCTTGTTCTGTAGGGCGGTGGGGCGGTATTGGCCATTGATTTATTGTTTTGGTTGTACCATCACACATGGGATTTTTTGGATGGGTAAGTGCCCCATTCTTACTTGAGAACTTTCCTTATTTCCATGTTAGGCATGATATCCAGAATGCAAGCTTCCAACATGTCGCCTCGTTTATGTACAGGTACATTTCGATTTTATTGATCACAATAGGGTCGCTGAAACGGTTTGCCCTATGTCAGCCCAGCTCATCATGATAACTTTGGGCATTTATATAATGACTGGAGTCACAGCTGTTTTCGTTGTGGTCACGGTTCATGCTTCTTATAAACCCAAGATCTGGAAGGAGGGACTGAAAAGGTGCGAGACAATAACAACCACTGCCCATTGTCGTCTCACGAATCGAGCAGTATCATGCCTTGGTCTCCTTTGTATATCTTTTTTTCCTGTGTTTTTCCCATCGCGGGTTCGGGAGTGCAATTGGCTATCATGGCTATATTTGATGGCGAGCACAAGAGCGATAATCTCTTTTGTGATTATAGCGATCCAACATGGTGGGTGTCGTGGTGTCTTTTTCTCGTTACGAGCTCGGATTTTGATTTACCACTCAATTAGGATTCGATTTACCGCCTATGCTGGTACACCGTGGGTATTCACTATCCCTTGTCTCTACTTTTCGATCACAAGTCTGAGACGGATCCGCAAAACCAACGAACACCTTGAGCGTTCTCGCGATCCGGATGTAGACGTAGAAAACTTGACCGAACTGCCACGGCGGCCAGAGCACATTCGCATGACCCGTATATTGTGCTCAACGTCCTCTCGGCATTCCGACCGCCAAACCTTGAATTCCAGCTTGGCCGGGAGTCGAGGACTGCACGGGCATCCCATACCTACGACGGTGACCTTCAACAACTCAACCTCTTCCATCTCCGCTGAATCCAACAATTCTTCTCTTTATCCCACTTTCACTACCGTGCCTCGTACAGACACAGTGCCCAACCACACTGACAGGGACTCTGTCTCATCAACGGTAATGTCGGACCCCAAAGAAAGTTGGAGGGACATCTTAGGAACTTCAGATCATTCTACCTTGGATGTCAACAGGATGGACGCGGTTAGTCGAAGTGATGTCACCAAGGGGGAGGTGAGGGAAGAAGAGACCACTGAAGATGATCTTTCAAGTATAATGCCACCACCAACTCGACGCTCCAGTACGCATCTTACTGTCATACCCAAATCGTCTTTGACTCTGACCTAATAATTTCCAGCCCTTACGCGAAACCCCCGGAAAATGCTCCCAGTGCTCCCTCCGGAAATCTATTGGGTGTTACACTTCCAAATGTAGGCCTAATGTGGGAAAATATTCTGATGCGGATGACTGATATATGAACACAGTGCCTTTGTTGGAATACAGGCCTTATGTTCAATATCGACGATCGTCGACGTTGCACGAGGTGGTCCGCCCGCAGCGTTCGGGACTCAACATGTTGCTCTTCTCATGTGGGCCTGGGTACCGGCCATCTTTTTCGGTGAGAAAAGCTGGACGTAATATGTACTGATAATCTGATCATGTCTTTCACGTAGTTCATTGGCGAGACATCCTGAAACGTTATTCACGACGGCTTCCCAAGCCTGTCATTATTAGTAATTAGTCGTCAACAACTTACAATGTAATTTTAGTAGTCCATGAGTATGCATACCATCGTGTAAAAGTTCTGCTGAGCTTGCGTGTGTATCTTCAACGTTGCATCATAAGCCGTCCAGATTGTAGTCGAGTGATGCGTGACGTTCGTGAGACGGGACAAATGATCACGAAGAGAAAAATTATTTTGCATCTACGTAACATTTACACATCCATCTTATCCTCTTTCTCCCATCCAGGGTTCTTCTGTAAGATGACAAAGCCCTCCAGGACATGCGCGAAGGGAATGTACTCCTCCGTCGCAAGCTCTGAGCGCTCTGTCGTACCCACCCGCACAGGCGTTTGATGCGTTTGGAACCCTGAAATAGTTCTAGGCTTTCCAGCCTGGCCAACGACGTCGACCGCCTAGGAATAGATGACTTAGCATTAATTATTGACAATAAGAAGCGGACAAATACACACCTGACCAACTCGCACTGTGACAGGGAAACTGTTGAGCTCCTCATCGAGAGTGATGAGGAATCGGGGGAACATCGCAGTAACGAGGAAGTACAACATCCAGTGGTACTTATCCAAAACGACTAGAAATCGCAAGTCAGCGTACTGCAATACCGATACGACGTGTCGGCAGACGTACACCCTTTAGCGTCTGTGAACGCTGTTATGGTCGCCAGCAGACCAGCCACAGCAGGCCGGCTCATGATACTGCGATCACAGAAGAAGGGGTTGAGGCCGATAGTGCCTTTACCCATGTGTACTAGACCCTGTGCGATCCGCACCATGAACAAGCAGTCCGGCTCCTTGTAGTAGTACCCCGCGAGCTGGCGGAGCATCTGCGCGAGACGTGCGTTGTTGGTACCTGCGCCGACGAGCCCCATGGCGAAGATGGCGTTCAGCGCGACTGCGAGGTCGTTATCGTGGCTGTATTTTGATAGGGTGTCGAGGATAGGAAGTTGTGGGTTTGAAGTGCTAACGAGACCGATGGCGAGGGGTACACATTTCCGAATGATGGGTTCTCCATAGTGCATCTACGCCAATATCAAGGTCAACGTCGGACGAAGGGCCGAGAAGCAGATGGAACGTACAAGGTGGTTGAACTGTCTCAGGGACATTTCAGCACCGATATCTTCGCCCATAGCGATCAACGCAACAGCGAGGACAGCAAACGATTGGAAGGTATCGTCGCGCTTTTCTTTCGACTGGTCTTTCGCTTTCTCGTCCTTTTTCTCGTTCTTGTTCTCCTCATCCTTCTTCTTGTCCTTGCCGGGAACGATGTGCTCGTCGCAGTGATGAAGCATCGCCTGCACCTTGAGCACGTTTCCAGTTCCGGCAAAGGCGCAGGCCTCAACTATGATTTGCGCCGTCTTGGAAATGGGGTGTTCGATCACCTTCAACGTTTCAATCGTGGCGTCCGACGCATCCTGGAGGCCTATTCACAGCACATCAATCTCAAAATACCTTTCGATGCGAGTCCTCGACATACCAAGATACAACAGCCCAAGGCCAAGCACCATAAACCGAGCCCACTTCTCATCCAACGACTTATCCTCCCGGTCCGCCTTCTCCATCAGCGTCTGCAAAATCGTGCCCGTGACCTCCCCGTTCTCACTTCCGACAAAGATGAATCCCAGTGCGAGCGCAGCCAAGCTCGCAATCTCCATTGACACCGAGTCGTCCGCGACATGGGGTAGTAGGAACGGGAGGAGGTCTTCGCGGTGCGAACCGGCGTACGCGAGACCGAGACCCATGAGTGCGCTCGTTTTGAGGGGGACGGATTTGTTTTCGGTGAATTCGCCGAGGAGGGCGAGGGCTGCGTCTGCTTCGGTGCGCACACCAGAGTTGAGGATCCCTGTGGCGAAGAGCGCACCGGCTTTGATGTGTTCTTCGGCTGAGTAGGTGTATTTGTCGACATGGCTGAGACCAACGTCTGTGTCCCAGAGTAAACTTAGCCCTAGAGATGCAGCGGCGCTCATCATGCCTATGGAGTAGAGTGGTGGCATCAGTAAGATAATTCTTGAAATAAGGAGCGACTGACCGTGATCTTTGTTCTTGTAAATCCAGCTGTTGCCCTCGTCCGCTTCGACCATCAGCTTGTCATTGCCAAATCCGGCGTTGACAAAGGCATTGACAAAAGTACCGGCCAAGTTTCCGCGTGCAGAGTCGACATTCGATGTTGCCCCAGGTCCTGTCAATCATGGATAAATAGAAAACATGAAAAAGACAACGCATACTAGTGTTCTCTAGGTGAGATTTATATACATCCTCCAAGCTCTTTGCCTCTAAAACGCCTAGCTCCTTTCCGAATTCACGGAAATGTGTGCTAAGTCGGCTGTTGCTCAAGCATTCCAGGAGATCTTCCGGTATTTCTTCCTGGAATTCGACATCTGCATCACCGTCAGCATCTTCTGATGGCGGGTGTAGCCATTCAAGAGGAATTTGAGCACGTGCGAGGAGGAAAGCAAGTTGTCGTTTCATGAGACTGCATGAAGAATAAGACAGGAAGACAGGACGAGTAAATACAGTACGTACGGGTTACCGGGGGCGTTGAAGTCTTCCCGAATCAAATCGGGGTTACCGAGACGAATGGCGAGTGCCAGAGCTTCAGGGAATTTCTGGTGTTGTACGTAGATGGTGTGAGCTGTTTGGAGGAAAGACACATCGTCTGGAGGGGGAAGAAGGTTGACCATCCTGGAAAACCTTGAACAAAAGACTTTAAAATCTACTTTTAACGCACCTGATCATGTATTGGCAAACCCGACCATAAGTATTCTCATCGACGAGCGGAACTATATCTTTGATAATCTCCAACTCTTCTAGGAGATCAACCGCGTCTGGTTCAGCATTATGGCCAAGGAAGAAGATGGCACATTGTCGAGCCAGCGAACGGAGGTCCTCGATCGTTCCAGGGAGCTTGGGAGTGTCAGTTTTGTCTTCTTGTCCTTCCTGTTCTCGTAATGTGTACTCGTCGCCGAGTTCTGCCGCGAGATGACGCACGTACTCGTGACCCCATGTGCCTGGATCTGCGAGGGGTGAGTCTGCTGGTCGAAGAGAAGCGGAAAGGAGACGGTATTTGAGAGTCCCGCGGGGTTGGGTGTCAGAGTAGGTCATTGCCAGAACAGAAAGAATGTCGCCAAAAAGACTCTTAAGCACAGTGAGGCAAGGTTCATACCGAGAAGGAGTTTGAAGGGAATACCTTGTCTTCTGATATTGGCCATATATCGTACAAAGCCTGGAGGTCGAGATAATGAGGGCGCAAGAACTTGAGGGGTTTGGGCACGGAAGTCATGGACGACGTTGACGTCCTTATTAGTGTACGCAGCGTCTCCAAAGCGGGCCTGTAGAGTTCTGCATTTGATTCCTTGTGGCGCAAGAGTTCACTTAGTGAACTTGAGATATTATTCAAGAGAACATACCTTGAGACGTTCGACTAGCATCTCGAGTTCACCTTTGAGTTGCTGGTCTTCCTCTGACTTGCATGAAAGAAATTCAATTACAAAGTAATGTAGGCAGAACCCAAAAAGTGCTCACCAGCTCTTCGCCTTCCTTGTCGTCCCCCTTCGACTTGTCATCCTTGAGCAGCTTGGATGACCCCTCTGCCTTGTCCTTCTCGCCGTCCTCTGGCTTCTCCTTCTTCTGTGGGTCCTCTGACCTGACGGAGATGGCAAACTCCTGGGCCTTTGTCATGTGCAGTAGCGGTGAAGAGAAGAGATTCAAAACGCAACGCGACGCGCGTTCAGGGTTCCCACGGTGCCAAACTGGGAATTGTCAGAAAGCTCAGTCGATCCTCGGCTTGCAGGCTGCTGGGCTTGTGTTGGGTTCTGCGCGCCGGTTTGCACGTTCTGGAGCAAGCGCGCCCACGGAAGGGCCTTTGATTCCTTCAAATGGGCGAGGGAATCCAGATCACGATTCCTGGTGTGTATTCCAATTCCAATTCAGTCTTTGTGCCTCGTGCTCACCGCCAGCAGATTTTGACGACGACGACTATGGCTCGACTACGACGACGCCGTTTGGGCGCTCGGCGACGTCTGCGTTTGGCTTCAGCTTTGGAGGCTCTGGCCTGGACTCGCCGACCATAGCGACGCCTAGTGCAGACCGACATGAACGCTTCTTCACGTCCCATTCGCGCATGGATTCTGTGACATCCGACGACTCCATGCATTCAGTAACGACGCGTATGAGCAAGCCGTTTCACTCTTCTTCATCTTCCATTGCCACCAGTGCAACCGCCTTCTCGAAGAAGCCTTCCTTCGCGTCCATCCGGAACGCGTTCAAAAGTGGGAAGAACAATCACAGTGAGACTCCTCCTCTACCGTCTATTGAACAATATGGAGAACCGGTGCTCAAGAACCCGTTCAATCGTTCGACATCTTCGCTCAATCAGTCTTCAAAAACCGCAATCGGCGCTGCGAGTCCTCCATTTAGACCACCCACACCGAGCTCGAAAGCACAAAGGACTAAGCAGCATGGCAAGTCGCAGCACTCTCAGACAGGCTCAATCTTCTACACGTCGGACGGAGGCAGTGATTACGGCCATGGATACTCTTCTTCACCGCCGCCTGTCCCCCGAATGCCGAATGCATTCGGTCAGAACTCACGAAGTGAAACACCACCCACCGACTACGAAGAAGACAAGATCGTTGTAGATCCTAAAACTCCCTCTGACTACGCTCTTCATGCTGTATTCATGCGATTCGCTAGGATTGCAGACAGCAAAATCGAACAGTTTCTCCGGCAGCAATTTGTACGCTTATTCCTTCATAATAAATCTCTCTCCTGCTCACCAACCGACAGCATCAAGAGCCAACCCTTCTCCACCAATCCATAGGCCCAGGTATCGACTCCGAATTTGACGAAACGCTCAGTTCCCTTGCGAAGATAGCACAGAGGCACACAAAACCAGTTTTGGACTCTATCATGCGATGGAGGCGCGGCCAACAAGAGGAGATAAGCTCAGAGTTGATTGGATTCCATACGTCCGACTCGCCCCCGACGATCCGCGCGGCCCGCGACAGCGAGCTCTCGGGCCTACTGTCCGAGCGGAAATCTCTGATTGCCATCTACATCATGTGCAGAGCCCTTATTGCGGTAATGCAGACTATTTCGAAAGATGCACTTGGAGATGCTGTGGGGTATAGGCTCGAAGAGTCGACGTTTGAACAGTTTCGGAAACCAGACCTGAAGCTGTCGACACAGTCTGCAAATCATCGCATCAACTCTGAATTGTACGCTACGCTTCTTGGACATATCGCGAATGTCAGGTAGGTATACTGTCATAAACTTCAGGGCGTTTTCTCAGTGTCTACAGGTTCACGAGCGTCACAGATCGTTTTTTGGCGGAGTTGGGACCTGTTGCTCACGGCCAAGTGCTCAAAGACCTTGATATGAAGTATGACAAATTGATCAGAGGTCTAAAGCATATTCAGATCAAGGTGCATGCTCTCTTTCTCCACGGTTCGTGATGATACCAATGATGAAGTAGGTGTGGCCCCCCGAGTCTTTTGAAGAGGGTGCAGAATTCATGGAGACGTTGTCCAAGTCATTTGGGAATGCCCACGGATTGCGACTGAAAACAACTTTTGCTGAGACGTTGACTCATATCTTGCACCCTATTGGAAAGGCGCGTCATGTTTTTGAACGCCTCTTCTGCCTTCGATTAAACGTAGATCACAGACTGCTCAAGCTGAGACGAACAATCCTCAATGGGCAAAAGCGATCGAAATCATCTACCCAAAAGCTCGGGAGATGATGTCTAAACCACGGTACTGGCCAGTCGCATTCCCTTTGGCTATTACGAGCTTGTGTGTAGCCCCTCAGGCCTATTTCCTAAAGAATTGGGTACTGTGCTTTGAGGCTGCATGTTCGAAACTCAAGGTACACTTCCTTATTCTATTCTAAGGTCATGGTCTGATCTTTAGCAATTAGGAAAAGCCATGGAGGACGGCTATCATGAATGGAGTTATGCGGCTAATATGGACTTACTTGTATCGGTGTCAGGAGTCTGCGTCTGCGACGACCACAAGACTCGATTCTTTGCTCAAGCACTTCTTCCCTGTCAATCGTCTCACCATTTCCCCCAGTGATGAACGTCTTGAACCCTTCATATACATCGTACACTTTATCCTTTCTCGTCACTTTGATTTTGGGAAAGAGCTTTGCTTGGATCTTCTTCACGAGTCGTTGATCTCGCCTCTACAGCAGCAAAATGGCAGTATAGGAAGCGTTCTTGCATTTGAACGAATATCCATTGCCGTTCAAGCGATTCTTCTTTCCCTTCATGTCATAGAGAAGGAATCAGGGACACCCACATGGCCAAGCAGCGCTGACTTTTCTACCGTTCCTCCGCGGAGTGATTATCCAACGTCTTCGGAAGTCCTTTCCGTCTCACTACTATCAAAACCATGTATCAAAGAATTTTTCGACCGTTGTGGCATCACTCTCGCCGCCATCGTCAGGTACTGCTTCAAAAACGTGGGCTCGATGTCTCTTTTTGACGAACAATGGTCCATCTCGCGCTTCCACCTCGCCACTTACGAAGAGGCCCACAATTACATTACTCGACAGCACGCAAACGGGCCGACGGTGGTTTACCCCAGCAGCTGCACCTCGCAGATAGACATTCTCGAGATCTGCTTTCAGTCTTGGCCCCGCCTTCTCCATCCAACTATCCCGCTGGACGAAGCGCTCAACATACTTTTCAGGGGCGTCGTCCATGCGGATCCCACGCTCGCTGAAAGGGCTTCCGAGGCGTTGAAGCGATTCATGGCTGACCCTGTGCGCGCTCCCACTGTCTTACTGAGCTTCACAAAGTTCTTGTTCAGCCCTTCTAGCATTGCGAAGGAGGGAAAGCCTGTGCAACTTCTTGTGACATCTTCGAATGTGTTGGCTCTGTGGGTCGACTTTGTCGATGTTTGGATACGTGGACTTTTGTCGCAGAAGGCGGAGACATTTGCTGAGGAGAAACAGCTGATAATGGAGAGATGCACAGAGATTGTTAATGCGGCGCTGTTTTTACTCGCCCATGAAAATCGGAACATTCACGCCACGGGTGTAGAGGTGGTTCGGCTTATGGGTCTTTTGGCTGATCACCTCCGATTGTCCGCGAGTCCCGGACCGACTCTGGTCCTTGTTGATTATCTACATGGAAAGGGGGTTGAGAAGACCTATCTTTGGGGTTACGACGACCTGCTAGAGGGATCTGAGCTCCTCCGACTGGAGCAGTGGCGTGAATCAAAACGCATCGATCTGCCTTTACGCATTGCGGACAGCACGAATGAACGAGATCGCAAGCTGTGGCACTTCGTTTACCCTGCGTTCCTTCAGCAGTGTATGGACCTCGGTGCCGTTTTAGGTCCTTTCCGCGAGAGTGTAATGGCTGCTGGAACACGACTCCATCCAACGATAGCCCTTCTTGCAGGGCTGAGTAACCGGATCGCCGGTGGTTTGCCGAACAGAACGGCCTCGTTGGATCCCAGTTCAAAGAACAACAAGCCTCTTGTTGACCAATGGCGACTTTGGGTGAAAGTCCTTTGTGCTACTGCGAGTTTTTCGGAGGCTCATCGGCCTGTATTGACACAATTGGGACGGGAGCATACCCGAGCACAATCGGATGCGAGCTTTGAGCGCGAGAGGCTCTCCACAACTCGTGGACTGTTCAGGTATCTGACGCCTTTCCTGGACTCGGAGCATACAGAGTTTCGCGATGCGGCGGTCGTCTGCATCAGCATCTTTCCGTCCAACGCTTATCCCCAACTTCTCGAGGATCTTAGCCTTATTGCCGGTCGTCAATTCTATGATGACCCCCGAGCCAAGCCCGGACCATTGTCAGTCGTCGAACAGAATGTCGGTATTCATGCTAATCGTCAGTTTCACGATGATGCGAGGTCAAAACCCGGGTCCTCTGTTCTCACAGAGCGCACCCGTCGACAGGAGCGTCTTCATTCTGCCGTAGCTCATATCTATTATCTCACTGCACCTTATCTGCTTTTACAACGCTCGGCAGGGCGGCAGGCCGCCCTTGCCAATGTCCTCAAGTTTGTTCGTACAACCCAAACATTTCTTTCTGCTCCTGAGATGCGCAAGAATTTCACTCTTCAGCGTCTGCGACGCTATTTCTGCGGAACAGTAGAACGCCTTTTCGATGGCTTGGCGGCGTTGAAGGATTCTGACCGATTCATTCCTTCTAACATGCATCTCACGCTTTATCGGCTCTGTGAAGAGTGGTGCCAGCTTGGTCCCCAAGCCGAAAGTATCAAACAGCGGCAAAGATTGATGCAGAGCGCCGCAGCAGATTCTGTTCCCCGAGCGGAATCTCAAGCTGCTTTAGAGCGGTTTGACCATGATACGACCTTGCTATCACACGCGGCTGTGGGTGCCCTTGCCTCTCTTTGTGTATGTTCTATTTCAATTGTAATAATCACTGCTGATGTAAACATAACATTAGCAAAAGGCGTTTTTCCCGCCTGATATGTCGTCCGGTTCGCCTACGACCGAACGACCAGTAGTTTTTCCTGAGTATTCGAAGCCTTTAACGTCAGTATCCATACTAGAAAGATTGAGTGGCATACTTTCCTCGTCATATGAACCAAATCAGACACAGGGAAAGTAAGTATCAGAAACAGAATGCTTCCAGAATTTTCGCTTAATGAGGTTCTCTTCTGTAGGAAAGCCCTCAAGTCTCTACTGTCATGCAACGCACAGGATGGAGAACTTCTTACGGAATCTCTGAAGCGTGCCGTAGTTTTGACTAGCGAGACTGATACCTGGAATGGTAGATTTTTCGAAGTTGTCTCAGAAGTTGTTTGCATCAACCCCACACACGGATTCTCTTTCGCACAAGTCGTTTGTCTTGGCTTATCAAATCTTCGGCATCCTGCATTGACAACTCGTCGCCATGCTTTCAATATGTTGGAAGCTATTCATCAGCAATCATCGGGACTTCTTCCTCTTTGGAACTTTGAGGCAACTGTAGGGAGCTTCGCGTCGAGCACATTTGTCCATGCGCATCGGATGATCTCCGACTCCTTGTCAGGGGAGCACCCTCATCAAGCCATCGATATTCTGATACAGTTTGCGACGTGGCTCCCACAGCTTCCAGAAGTTGTTTCTGCCACTAATGTCACCATTCTCATCCTCCAGAGCCTGGAGTTCTGGATTCCGAATATCGAACTTATGCCGGAAGATCGATCAAATTGGTCTTCCAGAGCCCTCTCGGCACTCTATCATCTTGTGTCACTGACGTACCGTTACGGTCAGACGCATCCAGAGCAGATTCTCGTCATCTGGAGAAAACTTGTTGAGTCGTCTCACCCGGCAAATGGCCATGCTGCTGTAAGATTTCTGCTGGAACAGTCTCACAAGGTCGGAAGTACGATTTACGTCGACTGTGCGGCCAACATCGTGTCGTCTCTTTGCCAAACATCTATTACCCGTCAGATCTTCGAAGAACTGTGTTCTGTTATCGAACCCGCTCGAATGCTGCCGATAATAGAACATAAGTTGTCATTCCCAGAGGCACAAGATATGGAGTTGTGGGACAATCTCGACGCCCTCTTCGCGGAAGAACCTCGGCTGTCGTTAGGGCCAGCTCAGTTTGCATGGCTTTTCCTGGCCGATGTTTCCATCCAACGTTGCTGGGAGATGGACGCAGAACTACCGATACTACTCCATGCCTTGTTCACCCATCTTGATCATCGACATCCCTATGTCCGACGAAGAGCTCAGCGTATGCTTTTCCAATGTCTTAGGTCATGGGCCCCGGGGTATGATGAATTAGTAGAGCGCTCAGCCAATCCCGGTCGCATAAATATTAAGACTCGAATCGATCACTTCGAAAGGGACGCTGAAAAGTTATATTGGAAAGACGATGAGAACGCGGAAGAGGTGGAAGGGAAAATGAAGTCGCTTTCTTCCCGCGTCCTTGAGCTCCTTAGTCCCCTTTCACCGAAGCTAGTCGAGGAGTGGGGTAAGCTTGCTCTCGCATGGGGAACCACTTGCTCCATTCGTGCAACGGCCTTCAGATCATTGCAGATTTTCAGAGCGCTCATGCCTAAAGTTATTCAGAAAGATGTGGCTGTTCTACTCGGGCGCTTGTCTAATACTATCTCTGCCGAAGATGAAAATCTTCAGTCCTTTACCACCGAACTCCTGCGGACTCTCACTGCTCAGACTACATCTGGCGATGTCAATTGGATCCTTCTTCCCCAAATCTTTTGGTGTACATGTGCCTGCCTTTCCACGACGAACGAGGATGAATTTTCTCAGGTCCTTGTACTTTTGGAAATGTTACTTACGAAGATAGACTTGGACGATCAGGACACTGTGGAGCTGCTTATCAGCAAGCGACCTAAGGACTGGCAAGGGCCTTTCTCGTTGCAGCCACCACTGTTGAAGGGCCTTAGATCTAAGGATACCTCAGCAAAGACTCTCCGGATACTGCAGACCCTTTCTGCAGTGCAAGACGACCGTCTCATTGATCCCTCTGGTGGGCGCGTTCGAGATCTATACACTTTCTCGTTACCTTGGTGTCTCCAGGCCATGGCGTCAGACAAACCAGAGGAAGAATGGAAGGAATTCGCTTCAAATATCAGTAAGCTCGCGGTAGCGGAAGGTAGACAAAGCATACAAAAGATCATGATGTCTTTTGCGAAAAGCCATTTCCGTACGCGAGATGACTTCCTTCGTCAGTCAGTGAGCAGTCTTCGGGAACACTACGGCGTGGATCACTGGACAGAGATAGTGACACTCCTGCTCGGTCTGGTTCTAAATCGAGAGCGGTGGTTGCAAATCCAGGCAATGCAAGTTCTTAAGGTTCTTTTCCAGCAAAGGGAAACAAGGAGTCCATTTGAGCTGTTGGGATCAGAATTGCTCATGCCTTTACTTCGCTTGTTGGAGACGGACCTTGCACCAAATGCTCTTGACGTTCTGGAGGAACCGATGACGATGTCTGGTGGCTTGCCTGCCAAACATGTCCTGCGAATGAGCATGCATGGCCAGGGACTACCGGAGCAAGTTGACAACAATCCTGCTTCAGCTGCCACTGTCTTCGGGATTCCGAAAGAATCAGGATGGTGCGTTGCTCAGGCGGATCAACTCAGGGAGACCTGTCGCGCAAACTTGATGGGTGTGTTCGATACCTGTTCTATAGCCACAAGACCGTCCCGCATCGATTTCGAGCCGGAAGTCGAGGCGTTGGCTTCCTTGGAACCTGCGGAAGAAGACTTGAGTGGTTTGGTGAAGGATCTCCACGAACTCTCTAGCTTCTTCCAAGGGGATGAATCATTTAAATCCTCCATTTCATTGCCTCCGCCAAATAAGAAACTCGAAGCACGCGTTGCTGCCATACTTGCAAAATCAACAGCCCAAGATACCGTGAATGACACCCCTCAGACCCCCTTCGTCGACGTTTTTCGTATAGGTGGCATGAACATCAACGATGACCTCTCAGTCTCAGACGAATCCGATGACGACTCAGATACCGATTCCGAGCTGGATGCTTTTATCTTTGATTCTCCAACTGCATATCGCAGTCCACCCAGTAATGGGTTCAAGTTTCGTTAGTTCCTTTCTTTGGTTTATTGATTCGTTCTCTCCTATACATCTTTCACCATAGTTATTGAATAGACTGCCTATACGTACACACATACTGTAACACTTCCACATATATTACTACTCGCGCATACTGACATCTGTAAAATTCAAAATCAATATAATCTAATTGTAATCTACACTTAGCAGCGCTCGAAGACCTTGTATAGGTCCGGAAGACTAGCCGCTTGCACGACATCCCGATCTAGCAGCGACTTTGGCGCGGAAAGATATCGTCGCATAGCCGGAAATAGGACATGTTGTATTTGCCACCTCTCAGCTTTCTCTTGAGCCTGTTCTTCGTCATATTCTGATACAGGTACAACAGTTTCTCCTGGAGTGTAGAAGTAGGCCAGTTCTCTGAGGAAAGTATCAAAACACTGCATTTCCGACATCCAATCAACCTACAGAAGCTCGTTAGACGCAAAAAAAATCACCATGACTGATAAAATCACCTGTGGCCCAAGTCTCATTAAAAAACTAGGCAGGTTATTGAGATTAGGTGTATAGTCTCTAAGTAGCAATGGTAGACTCTCAACGAGTCCTGCATCTGATATGCATAGCGAGAAATATTCAGCGAGCATTTCTCGACGAGGCATGAGGATCTTGACGATTCGCTGTGAAGGCGGATTGAGTCTAAGGATAATTTCGGGAAAAAAGAGCGAAAGAACTGACGTCAACAATCTGCGATTTACTCAGCTTGCTCTCCTTCGTTGACCCTTCAGCGTTGACCGCGATCTCCACGAGGATACGAAGTGGTGGTGGTGGGTCGAGCTTCATCCGACTGAAGTTTCCAAACTGTCGCACGCCTAGCTGATAGAAAAGCTCTTCTCTACGAAGAAAGTGTTGGAAGGACCTTGAATTGAAAGGAAAAAAATCCTGACGCACGCTAGCGAACCATGATTGACCAAATACAGATTGGTAGAATGTTGGATCAAGGAAAGAGACCTCGGAAGGTCGACGATCCCCACGAACGTATGTTTCTCTAGGATTTCCGTCAGTTCTATGAACACGTGTCAGCCCGACGATGTATATCAGGTAATATCACAAACGAACGTCTGTGTTTCCCTTTCAAAATCTTCCGACGTAAATCCAATACCGAAGTTAGGAAACATGTTGACTCTTTTATTTCGCGAGACTTCAGTGTTTTTGCAGAGGACTCGTCCTGATCCTTCCCTTGACTCGAAGAACTCATAACTTGAGCCGGATTTGTGACGGGGAACATTGAATCTAGGGTCCGATCTTTCAGTGAGGTTCGGACTTTGTGCTGGGACAATGTTTTCTTCAATTTTGTCGGGGCTCAAATATACGTTAGTATTCTGAAGGGAACTGGGTGACAGTAGCATAGGTACCCTTGGACACGTTCGAAGACGATTGATCATCTTCTATCTCCATCGCGTCACTGGTTTCCCGCTGCTTGCCCTTTTTCTTCTTGGAAAGTTCTTGTTCACTGCTGGCGACTCCCCCGGTGAGCAAAGTCTAGAAAGAACATGGCAGAATTTCAGGCACGTTTCACTACACGTAGAGAGCAGTCCGGAAACCTGATATTCAAAAGTCCTTGAGTGGTTCTGTGCCGCTAATGCCTTCTGGAATGCATCCGATATCCTCTCAGTTATTTCTTCCTCGTTCAGGAAGTGAACTTCACGCTTCGTCGGATGTACATTAACATCGACTGATCTCGGATCTATCTCCAAGCTAGAGAGACAATATGAAAGCAAATACAATCGCTAGAAGAGACTGACCTGAGGTATACAAACGGGGAACTACCTTTTGGCAAGATTCCGTTATATACTACTTCGAAAGCGCGTTTCATGCGCGATGATTCAACCAACCGATCTTTGAAGACGTCAAAAGTGACTCGAAAGTGACTCCAATTGATCCGATAAAAGCACGTACGATTGATGAAAAGAAGGAAGACCATTTTCTTCGCTTGATAGTTAGCGTTAGTGATATGAGCCTCAGCATGCCATGCCTCTGGGTCGTCTTCAGGTTCATCAGTTTCCATATCTTCATCTTTGCCTTCTTGAATAGGCTTCTTGTCTTTGGATGACACCTTGACCGGCACCAGTTCCTTAGCAATGGAATGGCCGTAAAGCAGTCGGATATTGTTTGGAGTTTCGGATGCAGATGGGCTTGAAAGATCAGGAGTCGGAGAACCTGCCTATAAGGGAGTATGAATCGGATGCTGAAGTAACTTGTGGGCAATGAACCAACCTTCTTGCATACGAAAGCAACTTTGGGATTGTGTATTGCATATTTTGTTAGAACGTCGAGTATACGAGAGCATTCCTCAGAAGAACTCTTCAATGCAGACAGTCGTGTCGGCGTATTATAGAACATATCCTCTATCTGTCAATTGAATGGCACGTTATGATATGTAGACGAATGAGAAGACTCTACTTACGGTAATCGTGGTTCCATCATTCCCTGCGCATGGTTTCGGGTCGACACTTTGACCAGGTTTTGGTGACGCAAGATGGCCGTCCGCATAACAGGCTCTATCCGAAATCATTCATCTGTCATCTTCTCCGGAAGCTGTATTATTCTTACTTCCATGCACAAGATTCGGCTTTAGTCTTCGTAATGACTGAAAGATGCGACACATGTGATATAGAGGCTAATGCCTCGCCGCGAAATCCGTAAGTTTGAATACGCGACAAGTCAGAAAACGTTTTGAGTTTAGAAGTTGTAAAACGTTCCGCAAGGATAGAAAGGTCGGATTTCTAAAAAAGAAGTATCAATACGACATTTGTGGATTCTATTCCCTTATTTACGCGTATTCCACACCCGTTATCCTGAATCTGCAGGAGCTTCATCCCTCCATCTTTGACAGTGACGCGTATGGAAGTTGCACCCGCGTCAAGGCTATTCTCTATCAGTTCTTTCAATGCAGAGGCTGGTCTGTGGATGATCTTCAAGAACGTTGAGACTTGTCTACGTTTACCAGTGATGCTCGAGATGCACACACACCTCGCCAGCAGCAATCCGGTTGATGAGAGATTCATGGAGTCGGCGAATTGGAAGAGGTTCAGCAGTATTGTGAGATTCTTCAGAAGTCATTCGAAAGCGGACGAAAGAAATTGATTGTGAGGAAAAGAAAAGGAGAATCCACTAAGAGTGAGTTCGGCCAGTCGTGACCAGCGCGTCAGAGTAACGTGACCACCTCTGTAAGCCGATTCGGACATTAAATATTCAAGGCCAATGGAAAAGTCCGACACGGCAGTATCTTCGACTTCTTGAAACCACATCTTTGCCTTCCCAAAATGTGCAGCCATACCAGCTTCCATGCCTGTTTAGTTCTGTCTACTTGACTCGCCTGATGTAAGTATCAAAGAAAAGTCAAATACTATCTATGCCAATCTCAGCAAATCTCGGCAACGAATTACTGGTTGGCTGGTGATTGATATCAGGTCTCGATTCAGAAGACCAGTTGGTCTGCGTAACCCGATGAGTTGAACGATGTACATGCATTCATTCTAGATCACAAGGGATCTATCTAGGGTCATTGGAAGATTCTAACTAGCACATGCCCCGTTGTCCCCGCTGTCATGTGCGTCAGTCTCCTTTTGAAATGCCGAGCCGTTTTCGGCACGACACGATTGGTTGCAAGTTGCCGTGTCTCAACTTCTACCCTTCCATTCATCGCAGATACTTTAAGTTCGCGACCCCGAGTAACCAACCCATCAGAGCAATTTCTGTGATAGCACACTTTTTGACGCCCATCAGTAATGGCCGCACTTGCGTTGACGCAGCCAGCCATAAATTCATCGTTACATGCTGTGTCAGTGGGAAGCGACAAGTATAAAGGTGCGGTGGTAGAGGTGCATATTGCTGCTCGTATAATACATATCTTGATAAACTGATATTCTGAACAGGACCTTCAACTGCCTCCTGCATTCTCGTTGCCTCTTTTTGAGCCGATCTCCCAGGCCATTGAGCTCGCGTCCGAACGCGATTTCTCGCACATACCGTACGTAGCGTTGAAAGCACATATAGATCGTATACTTAGGCAATGCAGCGTTCTGGACCGTCACAGGAGACCGGTAGGATACGTGGATGTTGCCAAATTGAAGGAGAAGTGGGAAGCAAACGAGGCCGATCCCGTGAGTCGATGTACCTCTGGTTCTATCGCGCACTCCGTTCTGACCTATGAAGACCGATAAAGTATCCCAGTACATGACCAAGTTCATGCGGACTGCGTCTCATCCATATACCATCATAACACCTTTGACACCGCTTTCGGATCTCGAACAATTCTTACAGACACATCTTTTTGCACTTGGTGCGCTATCCTCTCCTCTTTGCTCGATTCTAAGGTAGAACTTTCACCTTGCAGTGACTGACACGAATCGGAAGTTCGTCCTGGCAGTGGCCACCCAGCAGGATCTCAGCAACTTTGTGACGCGCCGGGGCATCTGAACCTAACTATATTCCTAATATGTACAATTTGTACTCAGCTAATTTTGTAGTATCATATGAATTGCATGCGTTATCGCTAGACTGGACTTATTCAATACACTGTTGTGTTACCTTGCTTTCACGTAAACTTTGTTGAATGTCAAGTCTACACAGGGGCTCTCCTAAATTATCATCGCCTCGTCGAGAATCCAATCCCCTATGCACCGGCGCCACAATTGTCTCTGTTTTCTGAAATTCGATGACGTAATAGGGGACCAGGACGGCGCCATGGCATCCACTTGAATGCGCCACAGCCTCTACAGAAGGAGGAGCGACCCACTTCTCCTCCGCCATAAAAGGGTCTCTCTGCGGCGCCATCCAATCTTACCATTTAACCAACCTTAACCCACTTGCTCAACAGTACTACTAACTCGCATCTCAACTCAAATTTCATGTCGTCTTCTGACTACAACCTCAACTGCGAAGCAGTTTATAAAACTGCCTACGTTTACGAGGAACCCTCTTACTATCGTGAGCGGCCTCGAGATTCAGCCGCGTTCTGGCTCGAGACTCCTGCCAGTACAGAATACAATCAGTGTTACTGTGCGCTCTGCGACAAGCACTTCAAATCACTGAAGAGGCGCGAACGGCATGTCGCCAGATCATTCAGACACCCTTACTGTGAGATTTGCGATCGTCGATTTTTGAACGGCAACGCTTTGCGTGCAGTCAGTTCCCTTGCCCTTAACTTTGATATCATTGAGGCTGATTTTTTCTTTCCCTATAGCATATCATGTACTCTTATGATCATCATTACAAAGCCGACAATGACGATGCTTTGGACAATGGTCAGCTCTCGAATAACGATATGACCTGGGAGACGTACGACGAGTTTGACTGTGACGATCATGATCATGTTGGAGATGAAGTCCACGACTGCATTGCGCACCTTGTGAAGCGCCATGTCGAGGAAGAGGAGCAGGAAGAGGAGCAGAACGAGTCGAGCTCCCCTGCGACAGAGTTTACCTGCCCCATCTGCAAACATACCCCAAACAACGTGTGCTCTACGCTTTGTGGTCATATATTTTGCGTGCCGTGCATCAAAATGGCTTTTGATATTTCTGGCTTGTGCCCCGTTTGTGATGAGGAGGGAAATGTCAACCAGCTAAGAAAGGTGTACATGTCTTCCTAATATCAATATAACCCTTTCTTCAACCCCTTTTCCTGTTCCTCACTCAAGCGATAACTGAGTGTGACCTGTGATGTATTTTTTGTTATTGCCTTGAAAAAAGGCTATCGAATGGAAATTGAATCTTCCGAAAGTAGCGCACTTGATGATTTTGTGTGTGATGACAGTGGATGGGAAAGAATTCTTTGAACTTCACTTGTTTGTACCGGCCTGCCGGTTTGGTTCAGTGTACGCATGAAAAAATGTCGAGGTCTTGAATATTCCCGCGGAGCAAATTGCCGACGAGTTGCGTGTGCATCCATGTCTTCTCAGGGCCTTAATCGCTTAATCGGACGTGTGATTCCATCTTCGCGGAGTTCAACTTCGTCGACGATGACGCGCGTCTAACCGGCACATCAAAAGCGCTTACTTCAGTGATCTCCTTAAGTACAGCTGCGGTGCTTTTCCATGCCACCGTCTTTCAGCATCTTTCTCGCATCCCACCTCAGTCACATAGGATGCTCTCAGCCTTGACTCGGACACAGGCCTGTTTGACGACAGCTAGAGTTGCTCGCAGTTCCATGCAACGAAGGAATTTCGTCTCCATTATTCAGCAAGGCTATGAAGGGTGGCGTCTAACGTGTGTTACTCTGGACTTCTACACAAGTAGCTGGCTCAATGAATCGCAGCCTCGGTCGGGACCCCGTCAAGCTCGATCCCGGGCTTAATCTTGCCATACCAATCTATCATGAAGTACAAGTTATAGACATGAGGGAGTCTTCTATAACTATTCCTCACGTCAGCCATTATTTTTCTAATGCTGTTCTTGTTCTCACCCTCTGAACCCTTTAGCTCACTGGATATACATTAGATAATGTGCGTATCCCTCTAGCTTCCGATGCCACCACATCTCACCCTTTGTAAAGGTCCCGGTGACGTGCTCTGGCTCTCTTTTCTACCGTGTCAACAATGGATACAAGGTATACACCTTTCCTTTCGTAGTGTCTGAAGAGATCTTCATATCGTGTCGGCTAGGCTCTGTTCGAAGTCAGCAATGTCCACGAGAATATCAAGAACACGGGAACTTCAGCGGTCAGAGCTGTTCTTGGTCTCTTTTCCTATGATCAAGTATGTTTTGTTTTGTTCAAGAAAAGTTATATATCGATTCCTTTGCAGGTGATAAGTGACCGCAATGAACTCAACAAACGCCTGAATACAGTAATCGGGAACTCCATCACAGTCCGTGGTGCTTTTCTCGACGTATCAAAGCATCTAAGCTGACTTGCTTCCAAGAATTGGGGTGTTGAGTGCTCTAGATTCGAGATACAGACTTTCAAGCCCGCCAACAGGGAGGTCGAGGTATTATTTTATCCCGTGCTTTGGGATACTCTTTGCCAATTAATGTCTCTGGATAATCAGCGTCAACTCGAACTTCAAATGGAGGCGGAGCGAAATCGGAGGAAACAGCTTTTAGATACACAGGCGCAAATTAATGTTGCCGAAGGCCAGAAACAACGCGTGATTCTTGAGAGTGAAGGCCATGTAAGCACTTTGATATCTTTTCTTCTGTAACTCTCTTGACAAACCTTCCGCAGCTTGAGGCCAAGTCGAACGAAGCCGACGCGTTTTTCAAGACTGTTGTTCGCGAGGCTGAAGCAAGGTCAATACACAATGTATCTCTTTGCACTCGTGCAGCATGCTGAACTTGTCCCAAATAGACAAAAGCAGGCGCTCCTAGAGGCATCTGCGCTCGCATCCCAAGTCGAGGAGCTCGCACGGTCGATAGCCAAAGACAAAGAAAACATTCTTCCTGATGAAAGACAACAGGCGCTGGATTCCTTGATCGAACTACGACGACTGGATCAGCTCAAGGCGATTGCTCAAAGTAAGAGCAACTCGACTTACTTCTTTGGCGATCAAGCCGCTCTGGGACGAGGGAATGATTCTTATAATATCGATTATGCTGAGCATATCAAAGGCAGACTGACTTCACAGCCCAAGCCGGTCGTTCGGCCGGAGGCTGTGATGACTGCGTAAAGAACACTAGGGTTTTGTACCCATTCCAATCTTGCAATCTTCAATGTCCACTAAAGTAGGTACGAAGAGTCACTCAGCAGTAGATGAGGAGTTTACATTATTATTTCATTTAGGATGTTGATTTTTCGGAAGGAACTGATGTCTTTCGCATACGTCTTGGCGTTCCTCTGTCCACGTAAATCATAAGCATCCCAGAAAAATTGCTCCAAACATGGTGACGATTCGTAGTCGGTGGCTCTGGCGATCATATGAGTCTGGGTAGATATGGTCCGGAAACTTGGATTCTATAATTTCAAGTATCTTTGACTGCGAGGGCAAATTTTGACATCAGAGAGAAGTACGACATGACTCCTCCGATGGGTACGTCACTCGCTTAGTTACTGATTCACCGGGCCTATTTTATACAATGACGTGGCGCACTCAACATCAAGTCGTAAGGTGTTATCGGATAAATTGTCATGTAAAAAATAAATTGGAATAAAAGAGAGTAGGGGGTGAAATAGTTGATATTCAGCCATGTATCGAATACAATGTAGCTACTTATACGACTGGCTTGTACAGTAGAATACGAGAGTGATACTAAACAGACTATATTGCTGAGATCCGGCAGGACAAAACATAAGGCATAGGGAAGTATCATATGGTGAAGTAATGTAGACATAACAAGATAAAGTGAAACATACGGTATGAGCTGGTGACTATTGTGGGTGACTCGGATTGGTAGTCTGATTTCCAACTAAATATGGCCAGGACCCTGTGTCGTTCACAGGCTCAGAAACGACATCAGGTCTGTTGTTATGCATATAAGTTATGTATTATGTCTCATCTCGTTTCGGATCTCTAAGTGACATCGCTTGCATATTTGCTTAGAGTAGAACGGTGTCGTCGGACCAATCAGAACATGTCTTTCTATCTTCAAGGCTCATATATTTCATTGTCCCGAGAAGGACATCGGTCGTGAACTACACCTTGAGTCTTCTTGTATACCTTCTTGAGTGGCAGACTCCCGGAGACGAATCACGAACCACAGCATCACAACATGAGATGTATCATCTGTAGCTTAAGCGCAACAATCCAATTGAATAGTCGCCATTACAAAGGCATAATACAGCGCTTCAAAATATATGGAAGTAAAAAACATGGTGTTAAGGGGTGCGGGCGGCTAAAAATCATAACACCGCCGCGAGAGCGGGCCAAAGGTATGAGGTCGGAGATGAGGACAAAATAAAGCTGTTATGACAAATCGAGCAGGGTGAAAGCGAGTGGAAGTGCTACTGAGCGGAGCGACGTCGACAGCAGTCATGTAGCGTGATGCGTACGTAGCACGCCCAGCTGATCCAAAAGTCCACGAAATTGAATGCGTGGCTGAGGAAAAGCCAACGGCGACGTAGGATAGGGTCCTCCCAAGCGATTAAGACTCGTGCAAGAGGGAGGAGGTAGGTTGTGATGGGATGTACGGTTGTACGAATGCTGAGATGACCAATGCAAAAGGAGAGAGAGAAAAACAAAATGAGGTCGTTAAGCGCGTTCCAGAGTTGACGGAGTACGTGACGTTGAATAATGCGTGTCGTGCCAAAGAACATCAAGAGAAATTGAAATGCGGTGAAGGTATATCAACAATGAGGTAGTGCATGCGTGCGTAGGATGTAGAGGTGTGGTTGAATTCGGGAGATGAGCGGATCCAAAAATGTTTTTAATGATTTAAAGCCGGAACTGAAAGTCCAGGCCAACGGGCATTTCAAAGGGGTTGCGGGCCTTGATGCCGGAATCGAAACCCCATGGCTGATATGAGTGGACGTTCACACCTCGTACTCGTCCATCGCGGCTCTCTCGGCTGCAGTCAATTCTTCCTCTTGTTGGGCCATTTGTTCTTCTGCTTGGCGCTGCAGACGTATCTCAGCCTTAATCCTAGGCAGCTCCTTGTGCAGATCAACGTTGGTGCCTTCCGTCCACTGCCTGAGAACCCAATCCCTCATATAATTGCTCGCCTGTAAGACTATTGTTGGACTTTTTGCGTCTGGGCCACAAAGACTACTGACCTTGAAATACCGCTTCCCTGAGTATTTCTTGTAGAACATTCCGTGACGGATGGGTTTGAGGATGTAGTTCAACATCAAATTGGCCGTCGGAATCAGAGCCGACTCAGGGTAGGACGAGTAGTGAGCCAAGTTGGGTGTCTTTTGGAGAACAATGAGCCCAGGTCTGATTTGCAGAAGATGACGTACCCAAACTTCCATGTCTAGCGCAAGTCGCGCGAGCCATATCGATGCTGCCGCCAAGAGAGATGGTGGCGCAGCAATCAACCGCCATTCTAGGCACGATATCTCCAGGAGGAATTTTGCCAGCGTTCGAACCTTGACGTTGTAGTCGTCAGCTTTGCTTATGCGGCGGAGGAAGTGTACAGGGTTCGGGTAGCTTAGATTCCAGTCGAGGGTCTTGAGGACATATCGTTCAGCTTGAAGAATCTCCGACTCGGTGTAAGAGGCGTCAGCGCACATCATAAAATGCGTCACTGAGGGGGCAACAATCTCCTCAAATTTGGCTGCAATAAACATACATGTCACACCAACAAGCTGCAGCTTGGCCAGGGAAACAACACGTGCGGAGAGAAAGCGATCGATGATGTTGATACAGAGGAAGAGAGTTTCAGGCAAGAGGCGGAAACGAACGTGGAGTTGAATCAGCCAGTCATTCATAACCCCACGCATCTTCCATGCAAGATCTTTCTGGCTCGCCATATAATTTGGATTCGGCATCGTAGTGATCTATATAGAGCACTTTAACCTGAGGACGCTTCAAGTAGAATTCAGACCTTACTTCGATTTGTTTCAAATAGTTGAAGATCTCAACGACATAATCGCTGACCATGAGAGGATCGTCAGCATCGTCTGCGTCGAGATCGTCCCACTGCGAGGCTTCTGGGTCAGCCTCGGGCTCATCAGCGTACGACTGAATTTCGTCAGCAAGCTGAGCAGCCGCGAGCTCCTCATCGTTGGGTAATTGATCCTCTTCAACTGGGGCAGGGATATCTTCTGGTGCTTCGGAAGATGTACGCCGTTTCTTGAATACTCGGTTTGACTCGGCATCGTCCACTTGACCCTGGATGGTCGCAGTACGTAATGAGGTGCGACGTTGAGCACCGGAGCGAGCCTGTGTAGTTGAGATCCTCTCTTTGGAAACAAAAACTCCTCTGCGCACTGTGATACTGGGGATTTGTGGAACGGGCGGGTCAATGACCATCGCATAATTGTCGGTTTTAGTTGTTGCCTCTTTCCTCACCTCCTCCAGGACTTCTACTTTTGTCACCGTCGTTGTTGTAGTCCGGGCAGTCTGTCTGGTTCCAGCCACCGTCCGGAGGGGCTGGCGCGACACAGGTACCTTGGATTTAATCACTACACCATCGAACTTGTCCTTGAGGACCTCCTTATCCTTGCCCTTGCTCACCGCGGGCTTGTTGTTTGCCATCAAGCTTGTCACTTCCCCAAGTGCCTCGCGTTTCCTCTTTCCCGCAATAGCATCTGCCTTATTTTCTGTGTTGATTTTCCCGCGAGAAGCAGCCGTACCAGCGGTTGCTCGACTGGTCCCGCCAGTGGCAGTAGTGACCGAAGCTAGTGAGGCGGGTTTCGCACGAGCGGTAATGCGAGATGGGCGAGCGTTAGCATTTTCACTGTCCTTGGCCGTTGCCGTCCGTGTTGTCCGCGTTATACGACGAGTCTAGTGAAGTAAGCCAAGTTAAGCCTTTAGGTACTCGCTGAAGATGATAATGAGCTACAGACCGGAATAGCTGAGGACATAGCGTCTCGCCGCTGTGTATTACGTTGAAAGGGAGGGTTTGGTGGATATGGCGGAGACTGGAGAGCGGGAGACAAGGTCCACTCTCCCGAAAACCAATTGGATTCAACATCACGTGCATCATTTATGCCCACAATACGTCACAACAACAAAACGCGCTGCATCAGGTGACCGTTTTACTATCCTTTGAAAGTCATTCAGCGAATGATCTTGATAAGCCCTTGCCTCCCATTCTTCACGAAGCGACTCTGTTAGAAATCTGTGTCATCGAATGAACCAAAATGTGGGCTGTTGCTTGAAATGTCAGATCAGGGCGCTTATGAAACATGCCTCTGGCGCATGCCTAAGCATACGAAGATTGATTTTGATCGCATTGCAGGGATAGAAAGTCAGGAAGCCTGTACATGTACTCCTCTAGATATAGTTTTTCTCCGGGGTCCTTGGATGAACCATTTTTTCGATCAATCAGCTTACATCTTGTCAACATGTTTTGTATCTCAGACGGATATACAAACCTTGGTTCATGTAAGAATTCAGGATAGTGTGCTGTTGCCATTACCAAGTGAACAGTCCTATCTAAACTCAGGAAGATTTTGAAGGAGAGTCAGGAGAAATTGCATGTTAGTGGATGCTTGAAACTTCCTTTCATGCCATTCCTAAGAATCTTGACGAATATTTGAAAAGCTGATCATTGATACAAGTCTCTGACAATATAAGAGATTCACCTGTACTGTCGATGACCGCAATTATGAAATGTCATGTGAAACGGCGGGCTAAAGGCTTTTCCCAAGTTATCTTTGCCGCATATTTTGAGCTATGCCGTGCATATCCGCAATAGATTCTATGTCCTTGAGGCCAGGGAAGATGGCAAAAAGATAACAATTGCAAGGATTGTCTTTGAAGTCAGGGGTATTAGATTCCATTGTTTAACATTGTCCACCGGATGGATTTGCAAGCTTGAACCCGCAAACATGATGGAGTCTACTCGGTGCCGATAACTCGGTTTGTGGAATGCATGACAGTGACAGAGGCAAGTCAAATCGCGTATAAAAAAAACCGCAAATTCAAGCATTGTACCAAGCGTGTTCGTGGTGGCGACGTTGGTTCCCTCAAGTTTGACAGGCCAAAGAGCCCCTTCATTTTTGGAAGTCGCAAACAATATTGATGTGATGTGATGTAATTACCCAGCGAGGATCACGCATGCACGTTGCATGAACAACCGGCACCCTTCGAGTGCAGTGAGAAATGTACCTGCGCTCACTGATACTCCATCCTGCTGTCTTCTTTACATTCCATGTTGAATGGTGCATGATCTTGAGGATATGATATACATATATGAGGTACATTGGATGTCAGATGAGATTCACCACAAAGGTGTACTAGTGAAGGACATACGACCCGGTGGAAGTGCGAATGTGATCCTTCGTGACTACCAGTCACACTATGATTGACCGGGCCGACTTCGGTGGGAATTTTCACATATTTTCTGATGTACGACAAGTTTCTTGTACTCCTGGGCCCTGTGCAGAGTTTGTCTTATATTGCCACCGATAATGATATTGTTTCAGGATTGCGTCGCACGATTCATTGTTTTCGATGGGCTTTTGCTACATAGACTTATAGTGTAATTTTTTTATCGGCTAGATCAATAATGAAGTCCTGAACGCTGTTCGCTGTCGCCAACATCCACGATTCCCTCCATAACTTATGTTCGCTGTCAGGCATGTTGCAAGGCAGTTGAATCGATACAGGACCTCCCATCTGATAAGAGTCAGATTGGGATATTCCGAGTCACGCCAAAAAGTACTGCTCTATTCTAATTTCCGTCGTGCCTCTACATTTCAGCCACACATCATGGCGTCTCTCGACTCCGTCACTAGCGCTCTTGCCGCTCTCTCCATAAAACCTGCTTCATCTATCACTCACGCGGCCACCACTTCTCCAGCCGAGTGGAAAGAGGCCCTGATCGCTAACGAATCTACGCCGAAAGGTTTCGAACTCATCAAAACTCTTGTCTACAAGCCTAAGACGGCGAAGACGGCCACACCTGTTCCGGTCGTTGTTATCGCGCGTGATTCGACACAAACGGTCTCCGCAGAGATTGGGAAAGCGCTCAACCTGAAGGAGTTGCGGTTGGCATCTGCAGATCTCCTGACAGAATTTTTCTCTTTGGACAAGGACTCTTGTGAGGATCCTTTTCTTCCCGCTCATATTTGCAACACGACTTGTCTTCGACAATTCTTCCATCGCAGGAAGTGTGAGATTTTATTCAACTGTCTTTAACTTTTTTCTTCTTCACCTTGTACTTTTTTTGTGGATTCTGTGATGATCGGTTGACCTTTATTGAATCTATTGCTAAAAGTTCATCAACAGTGTCCCCCCTTGCTCTCAATGAGAAGACTTTCCCCAGGGTTCAAACTATCGTGGATTCTTCAATCGCCACTTCTTCTTCTCTGTTCGCCCTTCATGCCCACTCTTCATCTGCTACCATTTTCCTTACTGGTGCCAACATCCTTGCCTATCTTCAGAAGCTACAAACGGAAGACGTCAAACTCCAAGAGCTAGACCTTTCCGCTCTGACTGCCTCCCCTGGAGCAGTAGCTCAGACGTCGAAGGCTCCAGTCAAGGAGAAGGAGGATGCCAAGATTGAGGGCGCAGTTCAGATTGCTATTGGTGTCAAAAAGGAGGTTGATTTCGCTGCGTGGTACACTAATGTAAGTCCTCGCAAGTCTCGTTGAAGTATGTCGTGTGACACAGAAATAGGTCCTTTTGAAAGCAGACATGTTGGATTACTACAGCGTTAGCGGTTGCTACATCCTCAAGCCGTGGTCCTATAGCATCTGGGAAGAGATTCAGGAATGGTTCAACGCACAGATCAAGGAGCTCGGAGTTCAGAACTCGTACTTCCCCATGTTCGTATCACAAAAGGTCCTTGAGCGTGAAAAAGATCATATCGAGGGTTTCTCCCCTGAAGTCGCCTGGGTAACACGTGCTGGCCAGTCCGACCTCGAAGAACCCATTGCTATTCGCCCGACCTCCGAGACCGCTATGTATCCTTGTAAGTAATCAATAACAACAGCAATTTGCCCTTTTTCACCACGCGTCATAGACTACGCCAAATGGATCAAGAGTCATCGTGATCTTCCGCTCAAACTAAACCAGTGGAACAGTGTCGTCCGATGGGAATTTAAGAACCCTCAGCCGTTCCTCCGCACCCGCGAATTCTTGTGGCAAGAAGGGCACACTGCTCATCTTACCAAAGCCGAAGCCGACACTGAGGTTCGCCAAATCTTGGACCTCTACCGTCAGGTTTACGAAGATCTACTGGCTATCCCCGTAATTCCTGGTATCAAGTCTGAAAAGGAGAAGTTTGCGGGCGGATTGTATACTACTACGCTTGAAGGTTTCATCCCGACATCTGGACGGGGTATTCAGGCCGCAACATCCCACTGTCTTGGTCAAAATTTCTCCCGTCCGGAGATGTTCAACATATTCGTAGAAGACCCGAATGATCCTGCAGGTGGCAAGACCTATGTTTGGCAAAACTCTTGGGGTCTCTCAACCCGTACAATCGGTGTGATGGTCATGGTTCACGGTGATAACCAGGGTTTAGTGCTTCCACCGCGTGTCGCCAGTATTCAAGTCGTCATCGTACCCTGTGGCATCACTGCCAAGTCTTCCGACGAGCAGCGTGCAAAGATCAATGACGCTTGCGAAGAGCTTGCGAAGACCCTGAAAAAGTCAGGCATCCGGGCTAAGGCGGATCTCCGTGACGGCTATACCCCGGGCTACAAGTTCAATGATTGGGAACAGAAGGTGCACATCGTTTCTGACACATATCACATATAAATCATTAGTGCTGATACAGATGATTGCTCTGTTTGTAGGGTGTCCCCGTTCGTCTTGAGATCGGCCCCAACGATTTGGCTAAGGAACAGACGTTGAGTGTCCGCCGTGATACTGGTGTTAAGGCTCCAATCTCCTTGAAGGATATCGGTAACACTGTTAATGAGCTCCTTAAGACCATCCAGAGTGAAATGTTTGCACGTGCCCAGTCCGAGTATTACTCGCGTGTAAAGGAAGTTACGAAATGGGATGATTTTGTCCCAGCTCTTGACGACAAGGGTATCGCGGTTATTCCCTGGTGCGAGGTCGAGGCCTGCGAAGATGACATTAAGGAGAGAAGTGGCAGAACGTAAGTTTACGGCCTGTGTACCTGAATCAATTCCCAACTTGACGGATCACAACAGCGCTGAGCCTCAAGACGCCCGTGCGCCTTCTGCTGGTGCCAAGTCTCTTGCCATCCCTTTTGATCAATCAAGATGGACTTCGATCGAGCCTGGCAAGACGAAGTGCCCGGCGTGTGGCCAGGATGCCAAGAGATGGACGATGTTCGGACGTTCGTACTAGACCAGAAGAGTAGGACATTGAATCACTGTCTGTACATCTTCGGTCTGTCGCTTTGGTTTCTACTCTTTTCCCAGAGTTCGACGTCTAATCTGCACCTATTAATGGCATGAGAGTTTGTTTGATCATCACTTTGACCCCATTAGCAAGACCGTTCATACTTACGTACGTTTTCGGAAGGTCTATCATTGATGTGAGCCCAATTGTATCTCCGGTCGTCGATATTGCCTTTTCCGGCGGGTGTGTGTGATTGGTTTGGGCAATGTAACTGCCACCACGCAAGTGCGCTGTCCTATATTCGCCACACATTAAGTTGTATGTGTCATGTGCTGATCTACTAATGGCATCTTTTATAGAAAATGGATCATGATCCCCATAACAGCCACCATTCTTCCAACCCCTCCCCCGACTACGTACGATGCCGAACACCCCAGCACCCACAGAACCACCCAGGTCCATTCTCCGTCGTCGCCAACCACCACCCATCACCCCACTGTCTCCGAGCATCTGTCGGAGACTACCTTCTGAAGTCATTCATATCGTCATTGAAAGAATTGCGAGCTTCGACGTACCCACGCTCAGAGCCTGCAGTCTGGTATGCAAGTCGTGGCTACCAGTCAGCCGATGGCACCTCATACCAACTGTATCACTTGGCTCTAAGAATATCAAGAGCTTTCTGCGACTACTCGAGTCCCCTCTTTCTACTATATCTCAGAGCGTCCACCATGTCTCTATCCAGAGCGACTCAAACGCCATAAGCCATCGGAAATCGAGAGAAACCAGGATATTTCCGCCAGACCTGGTCGTTAGTCCGGGTTGTTCTCCGTTCACATGTGACGAAGTCCTACTGCAGCGCCTTACTCAGTTTCCGGCGCTTTCATCGTTATCGTTCTCATGGCTCCAGGAAGGGCTGACCCTGCCAACAAGCAATGTGCTTACGCAGGGCTTCCCGGGCCTCACGAGAATTGAATTCCGAACGTGTACATTCCCCTCCTTCGAAGAATTTACTCATATGATATGTGCGCTGCACAACCTTCAGCGCCTCGTACTCATGGACGTCACCTGGCATGACCTCAGACGACCTGAGTCACCCATCCGTCAAGTACTCCCTCCCCATCTGGAGACGCTCGAGTTGTACCTCTCTCCAATTGGGCACATATGCACATGGATCGCAGAACATTCTGGTGATCTTAAGGAGCTGGAGACAGTCAGCTTATGTAGTGCGTTCTGGGAGGACCTCGACTCCCTGGCGATTGCGTGGATGCTACGGCGTCTGGGCTCTAAGGTGAAGCATCTGAGTCTTCCATGGCACCTCCTCGAAGGTACGTCTTCGTGTCCGTTAAGCACAGCTTTCGAAGTCATTCTCAGGGGTGCTCAACTTTGCTTGATAGTTGATTTGTCCCATCATACGGAGCTGCGGACTCTCCGCATCAGCCATTTTTGGTTCAAACATATCGCGGACAACCCCACAGAGGAGTGTTTCACAGCCAAAGGGATTGAGAAGACACTTCTACAGCTTAACTCTCACCAGATACGAAATATTGACTTTCAGGTGCTCACCCTGTTTCAACTGACGGAGAATGAATTGGGCTTGGATTGGGAAAAGATGTGGAGGATATTATCAAGAGCTTGCTTCGCTCAACTCCAGAGCGTCACGTTTGGTCTTTCTGCTTATGACAAGAGACTTCGGCTAATGCTAAAGAAAATCTGGGGTGGCAGCCGCCAGACAGATAGTGTTCATGATGCTCGCCGGCATTCAAGGAGGTCTGGAAGGCGATTGACCCGGTTGCAAGTAGACGAGGTAATCCGCTGAGGTTGGGAAAGCACCGATAAGGTCCGCTACGTTGACCACGCGTCTCAATAGACTTACTGCTTCAAACCGTTTTCTTACGTTACCGAGGCAGGATGAAGCTCGAGAACCGAGCTGAAATTATCAATTACCATATGGATAAAGGTCACAGCACCCTGGAGTAGTTATTTTGATCCGGTATCAATGGTCTACAGTATCAGTGCATCGAGGGCAAAGTTCATCTTCAGCTGGTGCGGTATAGGTCCAGCAGCGAGGACATTTGTGGTGTGTAGCAGGCCTAACTCGGATTGCGAGTGCCTCGTCGGATCCTGAAGTTACACGTTAGCGCAATATATGCACAGACAAATATATGTATATACCAGGTATCGTCAGAGTCTCTGTAAATAACCATTCCGGGGATGATGTTCCCATCGAACCCTCATCAGTGACAAATGCATCTGACACGATGAACAAAGTTTTCAAGAAGTTTTCTGAGTAGATCTTAGTACGCAGTCTGATTGATCGGAGAGCAGTCCCCACCTTCCCGTTGCAACAACGCCCCAAGGTTTGTTCTGTCTGCTCCTTCAGGAAGGATGATATCAACTTCGGCCTCCAAAGAGCTCTTGAGAAGTCTCTGGTTTTGGTTGGATGCATCAACAACAGCTGATTTGTTTCCACGTGCTCTTTCTAACAGGAGAAGGACCACACTGCGCACACGGAGAAGTTCCGCCATGTCACTAGCCACTTGTTCATCCTTCCATTCCGAACTCTAAACATCGCGAAATTGGATGTTTGATTGAACGGTGATGGTTTACAACGTACCATGCATCTCCACGGAGTCATGAATACCGAAGAACCGTCAGGGTTGCGGGTATTGTGAATCTCTTCTGCTAAGTGGGGTAGAACGGGTGCTAAGACCGAGGTCATTGTCACCAACGCCTATAATAGCGATGGGATCAAATACAAGATGTTAAATGCCAAAAAAGCACCAACCTGTTCAAGAACAGTGACAACAGCTCTACGTTCTGGGCTTGATAGTGAATTAGCGTAGAGGCAGTCCTTCGTAATGTCAAGATACAGCGACGAGAGAGTGACATTGGCAAAATTAGTCAAAGAGTTGATGACTGGCAATAATTATTTAAGCTCTGAGCGAAAGATGCATATGATCAGAGAATTTCCCTACCTTTTGGGAAATTGTAGGAAGAGTAACCCTCAAGTGCAGTCTGTTCCAAAGTATACAACTCATGCATAACATATCGCTCAGCCTACAAGGTCAATTTCACCGGACGGGCGGGAAATATGAGAGGAGAGATCATACCAATCCCAATTCTTCTTTCGGCACGCGCTGGAAGGAGGTATTCTCACCAATGGAACCAAGCATGAAACGCGCAGAATTGCGGATCTTTCTCAGCGACTCGGAGATTTGAGCCAAAACGGTGGGACCGATTGACATATCACGCCAGTATTCGACCGTTGCAGCCCACAGTCTCAACACATCAGCGCCATACGCGGGTTCCCGTCTTGAGTCCTGCCACAATGTTAAGCCCGAACATGGTGCATAGACGCTCGCGTATTCACTCACCTTGCCGCCAAGAACAATTGTTAGCGGGCTGATGATATTCCCCAGTGATTTACTCATCTTCTTCCCTGCCTGATCTAAAACCATACCATGAGTAATGAGCGTTCCATACGGGCTTACGCTCGGAGCGTCCCCAGGTGCCGAACTGATAGCAGTCAAGAGTTGGCTCTGGAACCATCCTCTGTGCTGATCTGAACCCTCCAAACAGACATCTGCAAAATGTGTTCTGTCTTTTTCGAAGCCCTCCTCACGTAGCATCGACCAAGACGTTCCACTGTCGAACCAGACATCCATGGTATCTGTACCTTTGCGCCACATCTCGGACGGTGAACGGCCTTCTTCACGAAGAGCTGGCGGGACGAAGTCATCAATAGGTCCATTCCACCAATGCGCAACACCTTTCTTCTCTATCACGGAGATGATGTGATCCAGGGTGGCAGCGTCAAGAACGGCTTGATCGGAATCGAGGCGATGTAGAGCAGGAATTGGGACTCCCCATACACGTTGACGGGAAATGCACCACTCAGATCGAGAGCGAATGAAGGATTCTAATCGATTTCGAGCTGATTCAAACGACTTTCAAGCCAATGATGCTCATATTCAAAATCTACACTCACATTGTGATGGGAAGAAGGAAACATCCTCTAGCGCACGCAACGCATTGTGTTTTATACCCTCTAAATCAGCAAACCATTGGGATGTTGCGCTAGAAAATGTTTGGAGATTCATTCATACGACGCAGGACCCTCACTCACGTTACTATGATTGGTTTATCCGTTTTCCAGTCATATGGATAGCGATGTTTGATGCGCTGTACCTTGACGAGCGCACCGACCTGCTTGAGCAGCTCAACAATAGATCTAGACCCATCACTTAGAACTTCTTTGCCTATTAAGGTAGCCGCAGACTCTCCAACAACATCTGCAACCTCTTTGGTGAACTTTCCTTCACCGTCAACATGACAAATCATGTTCTTCGAAGTTGACACGAGACTCAGAGAGAGAAACGCATGATAATCCTCAGCACCGTGAGCTGGTGCACAATGTACGAGACCAGTTCCGGATTCTGAAGTGACGTGAGAAGCAGGGATGATTTTGAGAGATGTCGAGGAGGATGCCAATGGTGCGAATATCGGAATGTAGGTGATGTCAATCAGATCCAAACCTGTACCGTGTGTTAAGAAAGTATCAAGGTCCTAATAGGTAGTTATACCTCGAACTTGACCGATAATTTCCACGGTTCCTAAAAGATCTGCCAATGGAGCCACACGTTCCTGAGCTATGATACCAACGTAACCACCCTCTCCAGCGCATCTGATGATCGAATATGTCATGTCTGGATTTACTGCAATACCCTGTGTATGGTTGCTTCCCAGTAACAAGCAACATGTAAGATAGACTCACCATATTTGCGGTCAAAGTCCACGGCGTAGTAGTCCAAACCAATAGTTTGACTGATGGTGTTGTTGAGACAAGCTCTTGAAGGATAGGGCTGTTGATTTGGACTTTCTTATCAACTTCAAAGGTCACGTAAACAGAGTGAGAGACATGATCGTCTTTATACACTAACTCCGCTTCGGCTAGCGCAGAACGAGAAGAAGGGGAGTAGTGCACGGGACGATAATGGCGGTATATGAGACCTATCATACATTAATGATCTTGATTGAACCAGGCAGATCGCAAGGAAGCACCTTTTTCGACCATTCTTTGGAAAATGCGCAATTGTCGAAGTTCATAAGCAGGGTCTGAGGTGAAATTTGAGAATACTGCAAGAAATTCTATCTGTCCTACTCACCCAAAGTGCGATAAGTAGAGCTGTCACTCCAATCTGCCATGATACCAAAGTGCTGAAACTGTTCCTTTTGTGAGGCTATCTCTCGCGTGGCTGTCGCGTGCGCTGCCTCGCGGATCGTCCAGGCTGGAGTATTTGACGAGTCTTGCTTTTGTATGGTGTAAGCAGCCAACGCCATAGAAAAGTGTGACTACGTACACCTAACTCTTGGAGGGCTTTGTTCTCGATTGGCAAACCGTGGCAGTCCCAACCAGGAATATAGCTAGTCATGTTCAGGCATTCGTACCCCACAAAAGATCCAGGGCAAGCTCACTTCACTTTGCGACCCATTGAAACGTGAAATCTATTGATTATATCCTTTAATATCTTGTTTAGTGCATGTCCTTGACGTAGAATTTAGCTCAACGCTTTATAGATCGCGTGTAGAACTCACCCATGTGTAGGTTGCCATTCGCATAAGGTGGTCCGTCATGAAACACAAACAATGGCCCTTTCGCGTTCTCCCACTGTATTATGTATATCGTAAGAGAAATGAAAATACAATATGAATGACCTATCACACGCACTTGCCAACGATAAAGCTTTTCTCCAGTCCGTTCTCGAAACGGCACTTCACTCTGTGACGGGTTGGCCCATAATGGAAAAGATGTTTTAGGAAGAAGCAAGGTGTCTTTGTAAGCGTTTTTTTCAGCTTGTTTCTTAAATTGTGCGGCAGTTGAGGAGAACCATTGAACGCGTAGATCCCATGGTCGTCTGCTGAGAATGCGAGCAGGTCTCATCGCACTGAGACGACGAGAAACACAAGCTCAAAAGCACACCAGATGCTTACGCGATTATTTAATCGTGGCAAGCTTTGCCTCTAGATTTTACGACCACGTTCAAGCCTCTCCGCAAGGCCGTTTGAGTTTCCAAATTATTGTCACAGGATCCGTTACGTCACATGGCCAGTTCAGTCACATTCCAAAACCACGGGCCGGGCCCCCGCTTACCCCCTTGACCTAGACTCGTAGTATCGTACCGCTTTCGAAGCGTCTTCTGCTGGCATGTGTCCGAGGTTTTGTCTCTTTTTCTACACGACCCTTCAACATTCTCCATATCACTACCAAGCTGGGCAATGTCTGCGGGCTACTCAATTTCGAGGCGATTCAACTTGTGTTTGAGCCCACGGTCCGGTGAGATCAAGCATATGCCCCATCGCTCGGTACACAAGCAGCTCATCAGTGCGGATGCGATAGAAGAGGTGCTTTTTTCGTCATGGTGTACATGCTTATCCATTCAGGATTAAATTATTGGTCAGTCAACCTTGAACTGAGATTCAGAAGAGACACCTTGTTGTATCGTAGGAGTAAGTTAATTTGTTGTAATTCATTGACGCTGAATCATACCGAAAATAACATGTTATTCTTGCGTGTATCCAACTGAAAATGTTTGGATCGCTGCACACCGGGCCGTTCAACATATTATCCTTTTGAGCATATTTCAACCACGTCTCATGATCGTCTCCCGTGACAATTTGGCAATAGAACTTTCATCTTATCATTGCTTCCATTATGCCGATACTGATGCATATTGCTTTAAATACGAAGCATGAGAGTTGCTTCAAGCCCAGCGCAGCCATGTTGTTCCGGTGGGTCCGAGCATGCTTTGTACTTCCTTTGAAGGGCTACTGAATCTATGGGTTTCCAGAAAGTTTGCTGTTCATGTATTCTTGGGAGTGGTGACGTGGATCTCTCCGGTATTTGTCCAATCCGCTACTACTGTGATTCCATCAACGTCTTTCTCCTCATACTCGGTTTTCGAGACCTTTTGGGCATATCTTTATCCATGGGGTTCTGACCACAATGGAAGTGCGTCTCGACCTATCGCTTCAATGCTGGAACAGACTGCTTATGATCGTGACAGGTGCTCGCATGGTAGGCAGCTCAACAGATCATAGCCATATTGTTGTTGCTTCGAATACCCTGAGCCTCATTGCCACCCCAACTTCTAATCCTGTCCCGCCCACGAGTGCTTCTAACCCTCATCCAGCTATACATTATGCAAGGTGTCTTTCTCCTCTTCCAGATGAAGTAGCTTTCACTCACAGGCACCTAGTGGAGCAATACATGCCAAATCTCAAATTACTGTAACAGCAACGAACGCATATACATTGTCTGGTGATTTCAGTTCTCCGACCGCAAAGGGGACCTGGCCTGCATTTTGGTAACACATATACGCCCCTTGAAACATTGCTCGCTGATCTCGTCGTTTCTGCTAGGTTGACAGTTAGTCATTGTTCTTGGTACGGAATTCGAAGCTGTACACTGATATCGGTTCCAGGCTGTGAATGGTTGGCCTCCGGAGACTGATATAGGCGAGTGGAAGGGCACAGCAAATAACTGGTACAATACGTTCAACACGTCATCCATCGTGCGATCCGATCTCGTCAGCTGGCCTACGGACCTATCCTTCCACTCCCTCAAGGCTGTTCTTACGGCTGAGAGCAATAACGTAGATGTTAGGATCGACTTCTATATGGACAACGTGTTAAGGGCAACCCAATACGGCGCTGGATTTGTTGGAAAGCCTCTTTGGTTGTAAGTCTCGTATAACACTCACAAGAAACGCAAACCCCCGACTCAAAACTGGCAGGATCGTGAATTTACAGGTACGAAGCGGAGGTTCTGTACATGTATTCCCGCACTTGAACTGCCTCTTTCAGATGGAAGGATCTTCTGGATCACCTGGTCCGACTGGTACAACAACGTACAAAGTACGCAACTTGGTCGTGACCAGGACTGGTTCTTGAATCAATGATGTCTCGTTGCTCATCTTTGTCCTTTGTCAAACACTACAAGGTCCTGTGAATGTTGATGCACTGCTAATCATGATTGAAATCTCTCTGAATATGCTGAAAGGACGTTCTGGGTTTCATCCGCCAACTGAAATTCGTATCATTCGATTTGGCAACTTCGGTGCCATCAAATCTTCAAGCCCTTGTCATAGTTATGTCCAAACATTCTCGGTTGCTTCTCTGTATGATTGTTTCCCACCCATCCAAATCGTGCTTACTCCACTCTCGAGAATCATCAAGCATGAGATTGATCTTCCCTCCCGATATAGCATGTTAATGACCAAATAAGTATTAACTCAGAAGCGACAGCAATGGTAAGCGACTGAATTAGATAACTACCTGTTAATGACAAGATAAGTATTAACTAGGTAGAGTAGATTCAGTAAGTGAGTTGGGAGAAATATAATAAGTCTGAAGCGACCACAACAATGGAAAGCGACTGAGGTGTGGCGTTACGAAAAATTTATATATTAGTAAGTGAAAGATATAAATGAGGAAATAGTGACCGATAGGAGGAGGTATAGGGATAGAGTCCTTTTCTAACATAGCACATCGGTTTCAGCAGTGTGGGCCTGGACGGCCTGTTAGCCGTATTTCACGTTCCTACTAATATTCTCAAGAGCCCTTGGGCAGCCGTCCAGATGGTTGGCGAAACGCGAGAAATGGCCATGGAGCTTTGATATCGTCAGGCATTTGTTTAGCTGCGGTTAACCTCGCACAGCTCCCACCTGGGTATCCCGCTTGTTCCGCATAGAATACATGAGCTTCTGAGCTACGTTGCATGACAGTCCTCGTGGTTAGGCTCATCTATCGTCTTTTCCGGGCATGGCAATTCGAGTGCAAGTGGCTCTTGGAATGGCTTTTTTTTTGGATCGATTTCTCATCGACTCGTGGGCTATCTTACCATACCTCCAACTAGACATGACAGTGAGTTTTTCTCATGGAAAGATTCTAAGAATTACTCTAATCACCTACCATAAACGTATGAGTATGTAGAACGATTTTTCCGATGATCCGCCGGCCGTCACGGTCAATCATTTATTTAGTCTCGTGCTTCTGAAATGGATGTTGACGCGGACGCGTTCAAGACGTTTGACTCGTAAGTTATCATAATATCCCTGAGACTGAACGCAGCTGGTTGAATTAGTTGCCAGACTCAGTTTCCAGGATATTGCCTCGTTATTCCTAGTGGCGCAGGCTTGTTGACGAATAAATTAAGAAAAATTCTATTTGATTCAAGCTTTTGCTACGTCTCGCAATATCTGCCTATCGGGAGGGGTAGATCTCTGTGACATTTCCGAAGTATGATCCCGTTCGTGGAAGCCTTGACCCCCGAGCTCCGGAGTGTATATTGAAGACATAAGTGCTAGGCAGAGTGTATCCTGTCAATTTCCATAGTCCCACCTCATTTTGACATCTTTTAATTGATAGTTTCCCCCACTTTCATTCATGATCAAGCTTCTAAAATACGTGAAGGGTGCGCTTACTCCAGTATTCTCGCGTCTAGATGCGTGCATTAACGTTCATAATAAATGTTGGCAATATCAAATGAGGGAAAGACCCTCATTTTGATCGCACTCCTGGTCGCCGGTCGGTGTAGAGTACCTGTAATTTATACTTCAACCCTCTTTTAATCTACTCACAGATTTGTTTGCTAAAGGACATTGCCATTGCCACTGGCACAGATGGTCAGATATGTGTGTCCATGCAAAAACTTTCTGACTCTAATATTTTGAGAGTGGTCATGAGTCACAACCCAGATTTTAAAATTTCTGAACGTATCAGGTGATAACAGCAATTGCTGTTCGTCCGTGAAGATACTTGACGCAAGACAAGACGGTTCGTGAGTTTACAGTTTCTACTCGGGAAGGTTGCAAGTTCCTAATCATTGAGATTGGAATCCAGGAAATCCTTGATCCGAAGGACGTCCAGTGGAGGCGTATGAAATAGAAAACCAGGGGAGATTGATGACATCTTGATAGGAGATCTGATCGTTTGATACTCGACGCGGTTGACTTACAAGCTTTGGGACGACAAACAGCTCTTGGACACGCAAACGTGAATTAAAACAAGCAGCACACTGGAGGCAAAGCAGCCACTCGTCCCTCAAGAACAGGAAGCGGATATCACGAGGGTTCTACTAGACTGACAGACGGACTTGTTGCAGAAATAGTGATTTACGTAAGGTCATCCATCAGACTTGGTCGATTCGGAACGTCGGAGCTTTATTAGTCTGCTCTTGTATATCATCTTTATACTTATAAGTACTTGTCTCTCTTTCATCTACATATCACACGGCCACAACCCCTTTCGCCAGCACAAGACCACTTCAGAATGGCCGTCGACGAAGCTACGAATCACCATCTTACAGTCAACGATGAAGGCGCTCCGGGGCCACCGGTATCAGTCCCTGATTCAGGGGACACCGGCGAAGGAGGGAAGCTCAAGATGATCGTTCAACTGGTCAAAAAATGCTTTGGCGTTAAGGATATCGCAGCAATGTAATTTTCTGTGCCATCTATCATCCAGAATACTCACGCAGTTTCAGGCGTCTCTCGCTTCCAGCATCCCTTTTGGAACCCATGCCTAATCTCGAGTACTGGCATTACCTAGACAGGCCGGATATGTTCGCTGTGTTGCGTGTCTTTACTTTCCTATCTATGACAGGCTGTCTTAATGCTATAACAGTATCAATGACTCTGATGACCCTTTTGAACGAATGCTGGCCGTTTTGAGATTTACTTTTACGAAAGATCTTAAATTTGTGGTATGTTTATCATTCTTGAAGTTTCCAATCTATCGCTCACAAGTCGAAGCACGGGAAGGTCTGCAAGCCGTATAACTCTGTTCTTGGTGAACATTTCCGTTCGCATTGGGACGTCATACCTGCCACCTATTCCAGCGAGTCGACTCCGCATCTTTCTCCTCTTGTCTCCACCTCTCTTCACCCCGGTAATGCGCAAGTCCATGAGACGTCTAGTCTTAAGAGTGCCAAGAGCTCGAAAAGCACATTTAGCAGTCTCAGCTTCAAGTCTAAGAGCGTAAATAGCCCCTCCACCGCAGCCACGTCGCCGCAGCCGCTTACCGGAATCGATGAAGTAAATGCGCAGATGTCGACTCTCAACCTGGCAAACGGCGAGGAACCGTCGCCGCTGCGTGTGGTATTCTTGTGCGAGCAGGTCTCCCATCATCCTCCGGTTTCGGCTTTCTATGCATCCTGCCCTGATCGTCACCTTGAACTTGTTGGTATCGATCAGATATCTGCCAAGGTTTCGGGTACGGCCGTGCGCGTTGCTCCAGGCGAGTTCAACAAGGGTCTATATCTGAATATCACTGGTGGTCCAGGTAAAGGCGAGCGGTATCATATAACGCATCCCATTGCTTCGGTCAATGGGATACTTAGAGGCAGCTTCTACGTTACTATTGGCGAATCTACTATCATCACATGCGAAGGAGGTAGACCTGGGCAGAAGTTCAGGACGATCATAGAGTATAAGGAAGAGGTAAGTCTCGCTTCATCTACTACCTCTATCACTCTTACAGCTGCTCTGGCAGTCTTGGCTTGGTAGAGCCCATTTCCTTGTCGAAGGCGTAATTCATATTGTACACGAGGGCGAAACGGATTACCACGACTGGACCAAGGTCAAACATGTGCCACATTCGCATGTCGTGGCGGTCTTTGATGGATCATGGCGTGGTCATATCCGGTGGAGACGCGTCGGTCTTGGTTCCTACCCGCGAGGGATCTCGTCTGTCTCATCTTCGCCTTCGCCCTCCCACGTTACACTATCTCGGGGCCTGATCTCTACCCCTTCGGCATCGAAGGCTTCGCTCGGACATCTCCATGATGAGGAGTACGCGACCCTCATTGACTTGTCTGTATTACAGGTCCTGCCAAAGACCGTGCGTCCGCTTGAAAAGCAGCTTCCGTGCGAGAGTCGGAAGATGTGGGCAAAGGTTACCGATCACTTGTTAAAGAAGGAGTACCCGGACGCGAACAAGGAGAAGGTTGCGATTGAGCAGAGACAGAGGGACGAGGCGGCTGAGAGAAAGAGGAAAGAGATTCGGTGAGTCCATGTTTACAGTTCACCTTTACATCTTGTTGATGGGATTCTGACGCAGATTTCACCCAATTTACTTCGAACAAAGTCTTGAGAAAGGATATTCATTGTTAACACAGGAGGGATGTGCCGCTGTTAAGGAGGAACTAGAGGAGGGCTCTCCTGACCACATAGAGCTATCAAAGGACGTCAAACCATCGGCCTAGTGTCCTTAATCTTTTACGTTGCTCTATTGCGTCTAGATGCATCTAGATTGTTTATGATCATGACCCGACATGCCTTTATACTTTCCATATCGTTTTCTTGGGATTCTCACTGTGTAAATCACAGTCTATATTACCGTCTGTATATCTTTCACATAATGATACACCTTTCTCTCCAGTAACTCGGTAGACATATTCAATGTCTTGTAATATCCATTCAGACAATTCAGAGCAAGAGGAGAGAGATTGATGGACATACTTGGTTGATTCTGAGTCTAACGGATCACAGTTTGCCCTCTGGACAGCAGGTCTCTCCCTGCGACTACGAGCGGTCGTTGCTGCATAGCTCATGTCTAAGTATAGGTTGTCGAAGTAAGCGGCTTGTTCACGGCGAGGGCCGTGATGCCAAAGAGGCTTCAGAGTGTAAGCCAAACAACAGCATGTCAAAACCTGGATGTCAGCCACGATGACGTTCGTCGCTACCGCGCTAGTCATCGTTTTCCCATGGGTATACTCTCTGCGTAGATCATCTCTGTCGTGGCAAACAACGGTTTCTCTTCTGCTACTGGTTCATTCATTAGCTGGCCTGCACACTCTCCTTTTGCGACCGCCACCAAACGTATTCAAAGCTCTTCAACTACCACTCAATACCCCAACAGATGTGATACGCGCTTTACTTTTACAAAAGTCAGATACTCCAGAGATAGCCCCAGAACTCGATGAGCTGTTGAGACGGCTAGCTTCTTATGAAACGCGATCTTTGTATTCGCGATTCGGCCACAATGTCATCGTGACGTGCTCGTATTGCCATTCATTCCAAGATTTCGCGTTGTACTTTTTACCCCGCCCAGTCATGTCATATATACGTGAGGTAGCATTCATCGGGGTACGTCATATACGTCTTTTGACGTGTATTCTTATGATAACCCTACTCTAGCTCATAACAAGCCATAGGCGGAAGACAGCCGTCACCATTCTTTTTCTTATGTTCGTGCTGGAGATGTACATCCTTTTCACTGCAGAAATCAAAATTCTACCAAGAGATAGTCCCCAGCCTTTCACAATATGGGTGAGTCCTCACCTTGGACTTGTCAGAATATGATCTCTGATAGATGAATATATCTAGTGGCATGATATAGCTCTTATCATACGCCACATCTCGTTTCTTCTCCTGCCACTCGCCGTGCACAACATCCCGAATTCCCGGATTCCTTTCATCTCAAGTTCCACACCGTCATCTAATATCGACACCTCCGCCCTCCTAGTCCAGACGCATAAAACCCTGGCTCACCTACTCTCTGCTCTACATCTTCTCAAGTATGGGCAAGCTGCCACTATGCGTGTCCCAGAGCTTCGAGAGCGCGCTGCCTCCTGGTGGGAAGAGGAAGCGAAAGTGGGCGCCTGGATACGTGAGGATGGCGCGGAGGGTCCAGATACACGCATGAGCGTGCGTGGTGTTGCGAGGGGACTCAGTGTCTCGTTTGATGAGGGCAGGGAAGGCGTCGAGGAGGGTAAAATGCGAACGAGCGCCAAAGTGATGACTAAAGTGCTGATGATTGACGGATTGAAGCCAAGTCCACATTGGCAGCCCCGTCAGGAGAAGTAACTGCAGAATTCGTATTGTCCTGTCGTACTAATGTATACCGCCGAGTTCCAGAAAGATTCATGGAGAAAAACAACGCACACGAGATTTTACCACGAGAATGGAAACTTTTCATAACCGACTCTTATTGTCAACTTATTGAAGAAATGGGGGGTGCCCGTTCCCAGGGTTCAGCCTATATATGGATGAATTGAGTTTTGGCGCTCGCAAACCTGCAACTACGTAACGACTTCCGAACAATTTTTTAAAGTTACGTCTGGGTTGATAGCAATGAACTATGCGCATGGCGCACATGACCCTCCGCCAGGTGGTCTTTGTCTTAATCGCTCAAACTCTAATTGCACGCTACCTTGCATCGGAAGCGTAATAGGCAGTCGTTGTCCCTCGGTGTTCTGTAATCTTGGTCGATGAAGAAGACAACATCTGTGCTCTGGCTACGGAGAACTATGATACCCCTGCAACGTCGTGGAGAATTACTCTTTGGAGCTTGTTCGAGGGAACGTGTTATTGTTTCTCTCTTCTCTTCTTTTCCTGGTTGTTCTTCCACTTCACTTTCATACATTAACGCCTTATCTCGCAGCGTGGATCGGACTTTTGTAAGCCTCCATAGTCACAAGTTCCTTTACTCCCATGACCTACAAAGATGATAATTGTTCAAGCCGGTCGGCCGTGCGCGCTTGCTGAGCGGAAAGACGACCCTTATGTATCGGACGTGTCTCACGCACATCGTATTCACAGTAAACCACTGGACTAGTGGTGCCGTGAGTACTGATCAATACCACATTTGGAGAGTGCATGGCTTTGGAAGACCAGTTCCTGGTGATCGGAAAGGCGGCGCTTGCAGCGTGAGTTCGATTTTGACCATATTTTGACTGTTCTTAGTGTGTTCCCAGATAGGTGATTTTAGGCGCCCATTGAACGGCATTCTCGCGACGCTCAACACTGTCATGCGCGGGCCTAGATAATAGATTGACACGCTTGACTACACGTGCCTTGATTTCCACTTGGTATTCTTATAAGGCTCGAACTCAATCAGAACAAAACCCATTTCCTTCCCTCAGTATCTTATAGTATGAGTTCTGAAAACTCCACTGTCCTCAAGCACCTTCAAGAGCATCGTTACTTCCTGCCGGGTGGGGACGTTTACTTTTTGGTATGTCTGATGACTTGATCCTCGAGATACACAATGTGATATGATGATTCGTCAGGCTGAAAACCAGCTCTTTCGAGTGCATAGATATTTCTTTCAACGTGAATCACGGGTTTTCCAACGGGGGTTTCAGTCAGGCCCTCGTAACGGTGAGACTGAATCCACGGCGATTATCCTGGATGTGTCCCCTGCGTCGTTTGAGAAACTGCTAGATGTATTCTATAACGAGTCAGTGCAATTTTAGCTCCAGAATAAGGGTTATTACTAACGTCTTCATTCAGGAGATACTCCGTATACAATTGGTCGATCGAGGACTGGACGACCGTCATAAAACTTGCCCAGAAATGGGAATTTCCAGAAGTCCTTGAATTGGCAATACGGGAGTTGTCCAGAATTGACATGTCTTTAATCCGTCGCATCGCTATTTATCAGCACCTCAACATTGATCGGAGCCATTTACTTCCGATGTATGCAGAGTTATGCCGCCGACCACAGGCACTGACTCTGCAAGAATCCAAAGTCATTGGATTGGAAACTACAGTCCTCATTGCTAATGTCCGGGAACGTCTCCGGGCTCCGCCAGCGAATGGTGGTATGAGTCCACTTCCCGTTGGGATCGAGGATGATGATGTAAAAGCTGCTGTCATTGAATATCTTGGAACCTCTGCTCCCCACGCTGTTGATTTATGACTAGATTGGTGAGATGATTTGATGAAAATTTGCATCATGAATTACTTACCGATTTAAAGATCAAAGTCATCCATAACAAGCATTCTGAGTCGTTGTAGAAGGCATGGCAGATGGACATTGTCGTAATATATCGGTTTCGCGATGAAGCTCAATAGCTTTCCTATTATCATATCCTCAATTTTTTGATCTGTTTGCATGTTTTCTTATGATTTGTCATTTGAAAACATCGAGTCTCAATTTGAATGTCATGAATACAAGATCTACTATAGAGTTCTCGCTCATAACGTTTGTCAATGATGGCCCACGATCCTGTGATTCAGCGAAAAACAATCATTCAATCTCGTTGATTTTCATCGTCCCACATAGGATGCTTTGGCAAAATCCAGTGATTGCTGGTCTTTGTCAGTGGTGATTGAGAAGATCCTTCTGCTTCGTTTTGGAATCCATGAACCGAAATCTTCGCAGAATTCGAAACAAGTAACGCAAACCGCGACGCGCCACACTTGAATTGAGTCAACCTCATACACACAGTACATCATTGAATCTGAAGAAATTGAAAGCCCTGTCGCTCCCAAAAAGTCTCATGACTCCGAACACACATAAACAACAAAAGACTGGACAGTCGTAAATTGCCATTAAGAAAGACATAGAAGGCTCACGGAGTCTCAAGTCGTACATTCGTACATAAATAGCACTACAATACGCAAAGCAAACGATCGAAGATCTTGAGGAGTAACGAAGGCATAGATAGTGTCGATGGTAAATGCATAAGTCGTGTGGATCCAAGAAATCAAAGCCAGAACAAGACGGGAGGTATCAAGAAAAAAAAAATTAGTACATAATCCAAATCCGCATCACATGAGTGAATAAAGGACTTATCAATGCCCGACAGGCATATCGGGTATCAAATAATGAAGCTGCTTGCCCTCCAGCCCACCAGGCCCGAAGCTGTTTTTGTGCGCCAGGTCCTGCTGAGCAAGTATTTCCTCACGACTGGCGTTCGTCGAGCTTGTATCACTCCTGTCCTTCCTGAGTTTAGACTTTGACTTCGAATTTGAGGAGAGGGATTTCAAGCTTGCGCGCTCGGAACGCGTCGTGTAGTGGCCAGAGTATGCAGGCGCAGGATGGGGAAGCACGGGATCGGCAAATGGCGTGGTGGCTAGGGCAGGTAGAGACGGTGGCGCGGATGACATCGTGAGGTCATCGGAGGTCTCGTAATAAGCGGGGACAGGTTTGCGTGCGGTCTTTCGTGGCGTGTTCTGTGTACTCGGTAAGGATGTGCAGGTGAGGGAGGCGGGAGATGGAACGATAGGACTGGAGGAGGGTGACGGCCCGTGGGTTGACGAAGAGTCTAGCGACGAACGCCACGCCTGTGATTGCGAGTGACGGTATTCAAAGGGAGATGCGGAGGAGCGTCGGTTATTATTGGGTGTGGGGACTTTCGGATCGCTACGATATGGCAGCACAGAGAGGACCATCTCGTCTGATGGTGGACTTGAAGAAGAGAATTTTTCCTCAGAAGGAGATCCAATATAGCCGCCGTAGTTGACAGATCCAGAACGTGAGAAGTAGGAATCGATATCATCTTGGGAGACGCCGGCGCCATTTGATTGACGCCCTGTGTTCCCATATGTCCTTTGCACTTTGGTTTCACTCGGTGGGAGATGCGAGTCAACAGAACCAAGGCCACCCCAGCGTCCACCTCCATCTTTTCCACCAGAGGTACTAATGCCAAAGTTACCCTTGACAGGAGCATGGCTATGCGGATCCCCTGGAGCACGGCTATGCGCCCGTGATCGTCTAGGACGAACGACAAAAAGAAAGTAGAATACGACCACTGCAAATATCGCAACGACGCCTGCAATGATACCACCAGCAATTGCGCCCTTGTTGACTGAAGTGCTGGAAACTCCGCCGACTGGGACGACCGTGGATGATGTTTCATCAGTGGGAGTGATTGATGCGAGGTCAGACGACGTGGCCGATGAAGACAAAGTAGGGGTCGAGGAGGATAGTTGGAGGGATAATAAGCATGAAAGATTAGTTCCTTGTTGGACCGTGAACACTGAAGAATGTGTGGTGTATGGAGGTGGGATCGAGGTCGTCTTAGCAACAAGAAAATATCTTCCTGGTTGGACAGGAAGAGACGGCAAGTTCAGTTGTTCATCGAAGGGAGATTTTGACGATGCGATTCGAACGGTTGAGTCGTCACGGCGATGAAGGCTGCGGACACTAGGACTGGAACTCGCCGACGTTGTAGTATCCTGGTCCATATCTACACGAGTCAGGAAGAAGGAGAAGGAACGGTCGGGCCCTTCATACGTCCAGTTGAAGGTCGCTGGGGCGCAGGACGTGTAGTTGGAATTGTCCACAACAAAGGAGAATTTCGTTTCAAGTTGCGGAAAGTGTTCCTGTCGGGCGGCAATATCAGTAGAGACTCGAGCCATAACCCTCCATGCCAAGGTCATGACCAGCAGGATCGGCCACGGCATTTTCGCAGATATTGTCGAGGACATCGAAGTTGTTGAGCACGGCCGTGGCGGCTACGAATGACCGTGGCATCACATCAAAGACTAATATCATGATTATACGTATACTGAAGATTGCCGAAATATGCCGCCTGATCATCAAGCTATTATAAACGATGAATATTAACCTTTCTATCGTAATAATGTGGTCCAATGGTCTAGTGGTTATGATTTCTGTCTTACAAAGACACAATGTCTTCTTGTGCACAGAAGGTCTCCAGTTCGATCCTGGATTGGACCAATTTTTTGTTTTCCTGCCATCATCGAAGTTTGGGGGTTTTCCGATTTTGCCATATCCCATTGTCCTCGGATAGTGCTTGCATTACGTCCGGAATCGTGGTCCTGATCTCCGAATCCACCAGCCTCTATGACTTACCCGGAGTCGTCATCGCATGTCGAGCATTGCATATGGTAGAAACACCTCTATTAGGTTCAGCCCCCAGTAGCCTTTGTCACTCGAAGAAGTTCAGGTTGGTCGAAGATCGCATCCCTCGACATTGCCTGTGCAACCTTGAATGCCATTCAGACTTCGACTAAAGGACCGTCAGAGCTATTTTACCCACCCGATGGTGAACTCCCGTTCGATTTTCTTCATGTCCTCACTTGTGTGTTGGTCTCCTGTTTCGAACATGATTGCAATGGCTACACTACTCCTTGTGATCCATGCAATTCCATCCGCGTCAGGCTATCTCAGGTTACCTTTTCCAGGTAAGATCATACCGTACCTGGGTCCTCGAGGGGTGCCACCCGTGGCTCCGCGCTAAGGGCGATGTCGCAGATGGCACGCTAATCTATATCGAATTAGAAATACTAACCGACGGAAAGCGTGCTGAGGATATGGTAATTCTCAGGTAAAGACGGCGGCTGCGTCCGATATGTCTACTCTCGCCAGCGAAAGAAATTTGTCGAGAAAAAACGATCAAGACGGTCAATACATTCAATCTTCTACTTGCAATGCCTGTATCATGGGTAATAACTTCCTCGCTGAATATCGCAGAGTAGGGTTTCTACAATCATATTGTAACGTGACGTCACCTTGAAAGGATTGCTACGGTCTAGCACAAAATATTGCAGCACGTCTCTCTCTCGTTACGAGCCCGTCTCGCTCGTTCATCTAGTCACCGTTTTTCTCATCATAGCAGTCTGGTGGTCCTATCACTTCTTTGTCACAAGCCTATCAGATGGTGTGTACAGTCTTGCCGAATGCTCTTGCTTGTTTAGCTTCCGAAGATTCATGATGCCCCTGTACTCGATGAGATTGACATCCCTCAGGCGCTCTGAAGCAAGTCAATTGGGTCCTCGCTCAAGAGTGAAGTGCACGCGGAATCATCGTAAAAAAGGCATCTCCGGACCCTATCTGCACGGATCTCTTCCGCGCACGCAAGTTGGGAGTCATCTCGAAGTCCTTGCAGCTCAGAACTCCAGGAGTGTCTTGACGAACCAAAAATGATCGTCTATGGTGGCTTTCCTATCTTAATTCCGCGGCGCAGGGGGTAAATGGATAAAGCATAAGTAACTGAGTAAGCGGTCTTATTTTCTCGGTCTTTCTCGATCAAACCAAAATACTTGTCTCGTCGGGGATTTGCAGTAGGGTTACGGTTGGGCATAAGATATTGCCTTTGTTGGTAAAATGAATGTAGTTTCTATCTTTTAATAAAGTTCTCGTTAGAGGTCTCCGAAGCGCGAATAGTCGTACATTCTTTGATTGCATAGATAAGTATTGTTTATTGCCTTTTTCTTTTGCTTCCATCATACTTATCACTCAGATCAAATTCTCAGTCATTGATGTGATTTTCTACAGGTTTGTTGAACATTCCATCGCCTCACAAAGCTTGCTCTCCATCTGCCTGTTTGATTTCATACACTAGGCTCTGGAATGATGTAGACTCCTGAAAACCTGTGTATATTAGACCAAGCTCCTTCATGGTTCGGCCGAGCCACTTTCTCGGGCTGTGTGTTTCAGACTGATTCATCAGGAAGCCAGGATGTCCTATTCTCAGCATATGGTGTATTTGTACACCAACGGACATAGCCGATATCCTTGATTTGAACCTGTAACAAAAGTTGTCGGTCATTCACCGGACCGTAATGACATAGGTTTTACTTTGGTGGAGCTCGGACTCCACTCCTCCCACTTCATCTCACACGCGTATGTAGAGAAGATCTTGTCACGAATATACCTCATAACTTCCCAGATTTTCGTAGGTACGACCCTGGGAGTAGTTCACCATATTATCTTGTCGTCCCGGTGGCAAATCGTCCTAAAAAGATGGGTCCCACGCGGAAGGCTCAGTCGGGATTCTCCAGCGCTGTTTTGACAGCCTGCGAGCGCTCGGACTATTTTATCGTGCACATGGTGACGTACCACTAGAAGCTCTCTTGCGATAAGTTGCCGTCGCGGCCAACAGTTGGTTATCATGACAAACACATGAACAATCCCAAAGATTTACCGTCAGAACGTCGCAATCCACTGCGATTAGAATAGGCAGATATGGCTATTTATATGGTTGATGGATAAGCTTGATATCACCTGGTGAGAAGTTTTGACCAGATAACGCCATGAGAAGGTGTGATATTAGCCGGAGAGGTCCCCAGTATGATATATTGTCTTCAATGGCAGAGATTCTGGAACGCAGCAGACAGTGCGAATGATATCTTCTCTACTAATATTCGGGACACTTGTTATCCGAGAAAGGAAAGCCCTCCGCCGCGGAAAGCATACGACGCGGATGTAGATTTTAATCACCTCCAGAAGTTGATGGACATTCCATTCTTGGTAGCCGATAAGGAAATCATTGAAACAATGAAGATCCAATTTCAAAGGTCATTAGGCGCTGATATGCGGTGTTAAACTATGAAAACATTTGGAAACTTATATTTGGTATGTTACATGTGCACACCTTGAATAGAAGTGCAGAGACACACGAAATTGCACAAAACCGTCGTCCTGACTTGGCACCCTTTGATTCCATCCAACAGTCTTCGCAAAAGATAACATATTGACCCCAAATGGTCCAAGATCTCCATTTGTGAATCCTCGGGTTTTCCTATCCACATAGCGTTAGTGGATCCCATATTTTCTCCTAATCGCTGACCACGCAGGTGCTACAGCCGAGTTACGAGTAACAAATACACCCATGTCCTGTTCAGGTATTCGATTGATGTCCACTCTGCTCCAGTAGCGGGAAAGCACGTAAGTAATATCTTGAGCATCACCTTCCGAACCACGACTATGAAGCAAAATTGATTTCCGACATAACAAGACACAAGCCATACATACATGATCCATGTCTTTAGCTTTGCTCGAATGAACTCTGAAATCGTTAGGAAAGGGACACCTTCAAGCTTCATCACAGTCATGTTGTCCAGATGACGAGGTCCTGACTCTCCAGCGGCCAGTATCTCAATCTAGTAGCAAGTCCAGGCTGTCATAGAAAGTCAAAGAGGTCGTGAAAAATAGCATACATCAATAGGCGGAATTAGACGACGGTAGGTGGCGTGGAGTCTGAACATGTATGAGGTCAGGGGACCCGGAGAAACTGGGTATATGCCAACCTGTTGGTCCATGGTGAATTCATCGTTGTGAAGTCAGCGTTGTCTGCAAGTGCATCACGAACCCGCCGGAACGGGTGCGTATGGCCATACTCGACTATACAGAAGATCTCCTAGGGATCAAGTATAAGGACATGAACTCTGCGCGAACGATGAATGACTTGCGTGAGCCTGAGGATCGTTGGATAGAACTGCAGTCAGGACATTCCCATAGAAAGCATGGGGGACCCCGCCCTTGTGAAGAAGATATGACAGAGCAGCAGCGGCTTCCAGGAGTCTTCGAGTTTCGGACATGGTAGCAAGGAGAGGATGAGGATATAACAGGCCTAGTGCATGTTATAAGTGAGGAGAGGCAGTGGAGAAGGACTCGGCAGGTGCTAGATATGTAATAAATGTCTGTGACGAGTGTAGTCTAGAAAGAAGAATCAAAGTAGATGAGATCTTGTCATGCATCTGGTAGCCAGAACGGGCATGTCCGATCAATTGAAAGTACCAGCACTTTTGTGGCAACGTTCCAGGTCCGACAGGGGAAGCCCCGTGAACATGTGTGAACCTTGGAAGGTAAGGGGTAACAAATCGCAGATTTACATTCGGTCGACAAAGTGGGACGAGAGGTGGGGGAGCGGATCACATAGCCGTGTACGGGGCAAGCTCAGAAATGGAACGCTACAATGAAGGCACACCCAGGATCGAATATGGTCATGTTTTCTGATGTGGAGGAGGCAAAGGTCATATTGCCGTAACATCGTGACACGTTACGGTCATGTGAGTCAGGCGATCAAGCTGGGCTGAAATTTCCTGGCGTTGCGCTTCTCGTCAGCGCGCTTCCCAAGGGCTTCTATCTTGCGCATGCATACAGGGTTCTGTGCTACAGCTTCCAGTCATGTAACGCGAGAATTTCGCAGAGTTACTGCCCAGAACCTGCGCTGTAATATAGGCCAACGATGTTACACGATGCTCTACCGGCCGAAGGCCACATGTTTCCCGTTAGGAACAAGGAATAGATCACGGGCAAGCCAATTGCTGCACCGGGCCATTTCTTGGACTCCGAAGAAACGTCCTGACGAGCATCAGCCTATTGACCAGCTACAGGATGATGCAACCAAGGCTGCGATCCTTGAGAAGGTCATGAAAGGCCGTCAGCCAACGGACCTCATGCTGCGCTGTGAGCAATACAGTTATACTGTCCTTCTTTGGAGCTCGATCTTTTATAGGTACTATCTTGGATGCCGAAGGTCAGTGACTCGCTCAGGGTGAATTTATGATCCAACCTTGTTTCCCCAGGTAATGTAAAGACAATATCAGGTCAATTCAAAAAAGCCGATCTTAGCTCCGAACACGGTTTGAACGTGAGGAATATCGATTCGTCCCTCATCCTGAACCTGGCTAACAAGATTGTGAAGCCTCGTGATCTGCGCAAAATCGACTCACGAGTCCCAAATCTTGTTCCAACTATACTTGTAAGAAAGGAAGCTATATTGGTGCGTTTCTGAGCCACACAAAATACTGGAGACTGACTTATATAGCTCTAGATTAACATTCTCCATATTAGAGCACTTGTCAAGTCCGATGCTGTGATACTCTTTGATACCTATGGCTCCGCTGATTCGCGACTTCATTCTGTATTTCTTTACCATTTAGAGGTTAGTGCTCCACTGTTCCCTTGTCTGGTTCCATTTACCACGCCAAAAACAGCACAACCTGAAGTCTAAAGGTTCTGCGTCTCCATATGAATTCAGGTAGCTCATCCTCGTGGCCAACTTTCACACAACGTTAATTAAATTCTCAGAGCTCTAGAATCCATTCTCCTATCTGTTTTGAGTGCTCTTGAGGCCGAGATGGTCTTCATCCGCAACCTAGTCGGCGGTCTACTGGCAGAACTAGATGATAACATCGATCACGATCGATTCAAGCGCTTGCTCCATTACTCCAGGAAATTGACCAGTTTCCAGAACAGAGCCAGTTTGGTCTGTCCGCCTGTTTCATAGATACAGAAAAACAAGCTTATCAAATGACAGGTTGAAGAGGCTTTGGAGGAAGTTCTACGCCAAGGTATTGGGGGCTCATCGCGAGGCATTTCCAAATATATCTGACAAATGACCGTTCAGACGAAGATATGAATGCCATGTACCTGACTGACAAGAAAAAAGGAGTCGTTCGTGAACTTCAAGATCACGAGGAATTAGAGGTATTGTTAGAGTCCTTCACGAAACAAGTGGAGGAGATAGTAAATGAAGCGGAGAATATCCAAGTCTGTCTTTCGCGATTACTGGAAGGCTGCGCTAACAGTGGCACAGAGCAATGTACAATCCACTCAAGAAATCGTGGAACTAATACTAGATTCTAATCGTAATGCTCTGCTTGCGCTTGACTTACAGGTACGATATAATCCGTACTCATAAGACGTTCGAATGACTTTGTCTAGGTGTCCATCGTCACAATGGGTGTGGGCACAGGTGCATTGATTGGAGGACTTTTCGGAATGAATGTAATTCGATTTTAATCTCTAATTTCTATGCGACGACGCTCAATAATTTCTTTCAAGTTGACAAGCCATTTCGAGGAACACGCATATGCGTTCTATATCATGTCTGGAGGATCTGTCGTGCTAGCGCTCATCGTAGCGTCGGTGGGACTGAGAAAGTATGATCCTCTTGTATCTGCTGAAATATTGACGGAACTTATTGATGTCACACATCTCCCAGATTGTCTAGAATTCGTAAAGTCGGCCTATCATCCAGTCAGACCAACCGAAAAGCCCAGAAACCTTGGCTCCCGCTTCCACTCCGGAAGAGAAGCCCCGATGGTTGGCTATGAATATGAATTTCAATCGCACGGACAGTTCCCGGTTGCGCCCACTGCCCTGTGCTATGTATGTTGCATGTGTACAGGTCTTTTACTTTCATTGAGATGAGGCCTAATTGTGGTGATACGTGTTTATACCCATGCGGTCTGTTTCTGTCGTGTTGATCGACTCTCCGGGTCATCACGATGTCGACAGAATATGATACGGAGAACATCGCGGCTTCCGGTAGCGTGTTCCCTGATTCCTTCATGTATGTATTTAGATCTGGCGCGAAAGATCGCCCAAATCGATGTTATCAGATGAACTTTAGAATATATTGCAGGCTTTTGTTCCCATTTGCTTAAACTCTGAACGTTTACGAAGTCAACGCTCTTTCAATCTCTGAGGCTTCAAAGACAAGCAGTTAAAAGAACATTCGACGGTTGAGCCCTCTGGAGGTGTGGAACCACCGAGGACACGATGAGTGTGCAATGTGATCATGATCTCCCAGGGTTACCTAAGCCGCATCAGGAATTTTTCACCCCAAACAATATACTTATGCCCTTTTGCTGTGGCATCTGACCTCACGAGGATTGATATATTGCGAGACACATGCTTTGAGCAGATTGCGAAGCCGAACCACCACTCATCCAGAGATTCTTTGGTGGCGGTGCGAGCCACAACAGGAAATGATGCGGTACTTCTCAAGAGAAGGCCCTCACTCGTGCTGACCAAAAATGAGAACGCTTAGAATGGCAAAATTTGCCAGATAAATTACCATGTGATATTTATTTCTTTCAATGAAGCCGGACTCGCGAGAACGATGAGCGAATAATGAAAGGGGCAACCGCTTTTCCAGAATTCGAGCTGAAACATCAGACACAAAGCCGAGATGAAGGGAATAAGGGTCTCAACGCTAGTGGGCGGACCTAGGCTGCGTGAGAGGTTGACCCAAGTGGACATGAGGCGACGAGCTCTAATTAACTTTCCTGTACCCAAGGAGCTGTAGATCCAATCTGGCAGGCTTTCGTGGACTGGTCGGATGCGGGTAATGTCATGTGTACACGGACAAAAACATACATACGCAAGGCCGGGAAACAGCGAAGTTATGTTTCGCAAGCTTCCGTGGCAGCCGTTCCTACTGTCAACAGACTAAGCATGTAGCGATTGCATCACATTAAGCAAATGAGGCGGGAGCAAGAGTCATGAGTTAATCGACACCCTACTTTTAATTGAAGCCAAAAGAATCAAACTATTTCTCCATGAAACGCTGCGCTTTGGCGATGCGAGGTAGATTGAGCGGTGGTATGATTTTCAACGTCAATGACATGACAAAACCTGAATGACGGAGAAATTAAGGTCGCATGTCCAGTGAATCACATACTTACCACAGACTGTGTTCTTGAGGATCCAAATGCAAGGTTCATTGGAGAAATGGGGAAGATACCGGCTCAAGATGTAGCATAGCGATATCGATTGACATGCTCGGAGACATGGTTAGAACACTCAAGCGCAATTCGCGCAATAAATTATATCTGTGAGAACAGATACAAACAGATACAAGAGCCCCGGACCCTCTGAGCTCGATGGCCACGACCATCAGGAGAACCATGACGGGCTCTTTGAATAGCTTTTCTGTCGGTGCTAGAATAGAGATGAGGTAGAAGAATACTTCGTGTCACTAGTAGTCGCCAATGTCTGTTCGCGAGAGACAGCCTAGCCATACTTGGGCAGATATTTATTTTGATGCGACGTCAGGGAATGACTGCGTGAATTCCGTATTCGACAATGGTCATATGGTCTCCGGAACCGAAAATTTGAAGGTAGGTTGTGTGGGCGGATGGAAGTTTTATCTCGAAACATGTCCCTGAAGTGAGTCACAATCATCAAACTTACGCAATCTCAGTTATTCTCTTGCCTCCCACAAGAAGTACAGTGGACAACGGATAAAAGCGGCATGTCAGGGCAGCGATCATTTGTGAGTTTTGAGTCCGAATAAAAAAAATTAGGAAGGAACATGGGCGTAAAAATGAAAAAAACCGAAATTTCCCCTGTCACGTGACTCGGAATCCAGTTTTGAGAAAAAAAAAACGATTATACTGAGGCAAAAATCACATATGACAAGGCCTACAAAGCGCGCAGCACAGGCAAAACGACAAAGAGCCAATGGGGGCTCAGGTTTTGGCTCAGGATACATGGATGGTCCCATCGACAAACTGACAGATCCCGATTTCGAACTCGCAGACAGCACGATAGACTCTGACAACGAGAACTTGGCTTCTAGCTTCGCGTTCTCACTAGTAGAGGTACCTGAGAAGGCTGATGAGGATTCTGAGGGAGAATATGGTTCAGAAGATGAATATGCTGTTCACAAATACAAATCTCATTGCCGCGTTCCCAGCCAACATCATGATGGACCTTGGACTCCTTCAAAATCCTCTATAAGCACATTCTTATGTATCTTTTCGACGATTTACCTTTCTCTTATCAGTTGATTAGATATACTAAATATGGAGATTAAGGGTCATCAGGACCCTGCAGGGTTCAAAATCCAGGTTTAGGGTATCGAATTGTCTTAAACCTTAGAATATCAAGAGATAGTTGTGTTCACCTGAAAGCTCTCATAAATCTGAGTCGATTCCGATGGTTTTCGGACTTTGAGCTTTTTTTTTAGAGTAGTATAACAATTCCTGATTTAGGAGTGCCAAGAGGTCTGTTCTTAGTGTTTTCCACTATAGTTCCGGAAACGTCAGGTTTGCAAGCCAGGCTTCTCTTTCTAACAATAAGACTCTAGCAAGACTCTATCACGACCCGGTATGATTAACCAGGCAGATTTGAAGGTTAAAGCCCAAGGAGACACGGTGTTTAGCCCGTCTTCCACGATTTTTTCCTTCTGTTGCCTGATTGTGGGATATTGCGTGATACTGAGGCACTCTGCTTTGAGACGAAGGGTATCAATGGCTTTATCAATAAGGTGAAGTTTCACCAGATTTATGCTACCAGACTTCGTCCGGATATGACAAGCGACAAGGAGACAATATGCGGTGAAGGCGAAGTTGATGCCCGAGGTTAATGTAGAGCACTGAGGTTAATGTAGAGCACTGAATTCTAGAGTCACCAAGCTGGGGTCCGATCTTGATTCGCAGAAGAAGTTGGTATACAATCTCTCAAGTGGATCCCCAGAGTTATAACTTGGTGTTTAGTAGTTCAGTTTGAGGATTGTCATTTATGAGCCCGTGATGATGGGACTGGCATGAGGAGTAACCGGTAATGATGGAAGTATTTGTCATGTGGTTTGAACGTTGAACGTTTGGACACTGACCTATCGCCAAACATCCATCTTGAGAGCAGACAACCTGTGAAGATGGACAATGTAGTGTGCAATTCGTCTGCATTTATTCACGGTAATTCCGGTGAATCTCCGTTTTGAACTTCGAGGTCTTGGATTTGCCCATGTTACAACCCTTTCCCTGCTTTCTTTCTGCCATTCGCGTGATTGAAAGTTCTTCCTTCATTCATTTTGAGTTCTGCCATATCCAATTACAATCATATGATAGCACGATATCTATCGGGGTTTGTCACTCGGATGGTCATCTCTGACTTAGCCCCATGTAATTGGCAGGATCGCACCACAATTCCAGTACATTCCTTGTTATGCCAGAATCTAGAACAATCTCATCCTCGGAGAGCAGATCCACCAACGGCCTATCCTCTTGCGCTGCCTTGCGACAGAGGTCGTAGATGAGATCGGTCACATCCTGAAAACCTGTTATGGACATTTTTCTATCAATGTACAGTTACGTACTTGTGTGGTGGCCCCCCAATGAGCCCGGTCTCCCAGACCAGGTTCAGCTTCATTAACTAATTGAACGAGCTGCTTCGCGACTGGCAACACGGGGTGCCCGATTTTATGTTTTTCTTTTTCCAGCTCCTCCATGTCAAACAAATCAACATTGCATTTCTGCGCAATCGCACTAGCGGGAATAATGCCGAAACGTGCTTGGACCGTGGCAAGAGCAGACTCATATCGGAGGTAGTATGACGTGCGAGTCTTGTCCGACCAGATGGCTGATGACGCGGACGAAGAGAAGATGTCTCGGAACACGGGACAATCTATTACTGTGGACATGGGTCAGAGAGAAGCAAATGTTGTACTTCCAGCGCGTGGGAAGTCGAAGCAAACGATGCAAGAGGATATCGGTGTAAGAGTTGAGACAGACTAACTAAAATGACGTTCCCCTTTCAACTTGCCTCTTTTAGGTGGAGATATTTATGAGGCCGTCGAATGCGTTATTCTGTCTTGGCATAAACCTCTTTTTCAGTTCAAGACAGGTACTTTGCAAACATAGTGCTTGTCATATTCAGTATTCCAGCCAATCTCCCATCAAGTTTATGATGTCTGGTAGCGATTTCTTGAATACCAGACGACGCAGACTCAAAGGCATACTCAGATACTTGCAGTCGTCCCGCATCTTCAGACGGTATAGATGCCTCTAGAGACCTGTGGTCAATCTTACCGCACTTGTTGAAACCTCCAGTGCCTCAGAATGGGCTTTTATGGACCACGAACTGATAATAAACGAGAAAGAAGAGAAAGGTCGATAAGGTAGCTAAAAAGACGATTCGGCGGTGCATGTGATAGAGTATTCGAGTGTGAGGGTTAAAGAACATCCGCGTCATAATTCAAAGACCAAAAACCGAGAAATGAAGAGCTGAGTAATTCCAAAACGAAAATGCAACATCTCGAACTCCTCCAGCAAAGTGCGTTATCAACAGCGAGGACTACCGAGTAGTGGGTGGAGGATTGAAAGTCGACTGCTCGTCCTGCTCCGAGGGTGGCTCCCTGCCATCCAAAACCCCAGCAATCATCGACATTGTGCTCTCCAAGCTCCGTCTGCGTGTACTGGGACTCGTCATAGTGGTTCCCAAGCTAGCCTGCCTTGAGTGCCCCCGCTTGAATCCGCCCGGACTCGTTGGGCTGGTCGGTGAGTACACCGCTGACGGTGAACCTGGCGATCCTAGCGAGGTGTCAATCTGCGTGAGAGCACCAGATTGTATTGCCTCTTCGAGGCCGGCAGTAACGCCATTGGGAGACACAGGTAGTGGTTGGGTATCGGGATTTTCGGAGGGGGAGGTTGGCTGTGACGATAATATGGCTTTTCCTTCTTCTGAATCGGCATCAAAGAGTTCTGGAGGAAGACGTTCGTTCTCGATATCTGACTTGCGACTATGGAAGGAGAATCAAGATAGAGGCGTTGAAAATTTGTAAGGCACCTACGCGTCATCAAAGCCATTGATAGCATCCTTTATTCCCTCTGTGCCAGAAGCCAGCGTTCCATAAGGAAGCTTGTTAGATCCTGACACAGCCTTAAGCTCAGAGACCTTCTCAGATTCCTCACTGTGAAAATGTGGCCGTCAAATGGAGCAGGTGACAGCAGAAATGCTAACGCACCGGAGTAGCGCAAAGACCCGAGCCATCCGTCCAACAGCCATGATCTTATTCTTAATAACCTTTCTACGCTCCAACGAGTCCTCTTCGGCAGTGGATGATGTTGGTGACACTGCTGTAGCCTCGTCATCGCCCTCTTCTAACTCTTCCTTTGTGCATGTGTTAAGCACCGCAACCAACATGTCAGTGACTAGCCCAATAATCAGAGAGATCTATTTCACGTTTCAAATGCTCACGCACTTTTCTCCCCGACGAAAGGCAAACTCCAAGTAAAAACATCCATGAAGTTGGGCAGCCAATAAGGATGTGGGGTGCAATTGAACTGTCGAATGTTCATGACATTGCTTTCGTACTTGAGGACTGCGGCCTTGTTATTGTACACATCCAGGTAATTGGGGGCAGAGAAGATCGTCATTACTGACGGGAAGCCCGTCGTTTTCGTTTTGCGGTACATGCGGTATCTGTAGTGGAACTCGAAAATCAAAACTCACATCGAGGCCGGTCAGCGAAACGTACCCAGCGTCTTGCGCTTCGTGCGCTCGAATGATGGAGAGGAGGTTGTTTCTTTCAAGGAACTGACATGCCGCCTGATACCTGTGTCTCTTGTGACTCACAGAATTTTAAACGTGGAGAACTCGACATACGTGAAGAAGTAGGAGCAACCACGGACGTGATTGTGCACGAAGCTCTCTGTAGACCTCTCGTTGCCAAAATCCTCTACAGGATCAGCCCACAAGATATCACACATTAGACCATGGGTCGGTGGTTCCCGGAAGCGATCAATCTGTAGAAGGTGAAAACTTGAGTTGCTCATATAAAACATATACACACAGCACGAATATCTTCAAGGGTGTTGAGCTCGGGGGAGAGACCCCCATGTATGCAAAGAAATTGTTTGTTCATAATAGCAGCAAGGGGAAGTGCACAGAATGATTCTATGCATGCCTCGTAGATGCGTTCGGAGTATTTGTGTTTGCCTACGCACATCGGTGAGGAGTGCACGTAAAGTTGATGAGAACAAGCACAGACATTCAAGCTTAAAAGTGAAATAGTCGGTCAAATGTCGGCACTCGTGATTACCGCGTAGCAAGAACAGGGTGTCTGGATACCAAATCTTGAGGGACCATAGATAAAGTACACACTGCAAAGCAGTATCTCAGGGGTGCATTAGTGCGAGATGTCACGATCCGTACCTCAATGCTGAAGTACCCCCGGTCGACATAATCACCAAGGAATAGGTATCTTGTATCGGCGGGGCTCCCTCCGACTTCGAACAGTTTCATCAAGTCATACTGGACGAAGATGGATTGAGCGCGGGGTTGACATAACACTGACTCACGGAACGCTCACATATTGCCCGTGAATATCCCCGCAGACTATAGCAAATGTCAGGAGAGCTGCATCGGACGATTAAAAGAGAGGAAACGCACCCGTTATCGGCGCATCGACCTGCAACACGTTAGGCTCCTTCCGCAGGAGCTCGGTAGCCGTTTCCAATATCCACATTGCATGCTCTTCACTTATCCTCCCTTCGCGATAGAAGTGGTTCTTCAGAAACGCGATATCCGGCTTGGTTTGGTCCTCGCCATGGAAGAACTGTTCATTAGTAGGCATCTGCATGGCTGGAGCTTGAACCTGCGTGGCGATTGTTCGTTTGAGTATCATCTGTCGCAAGGCACTCCGGTGAAAACGGGCAACGTACATCTTTGACGACCCGCTCTTGTGTGCTAACGACATTTCCGTCTTCCAGGGTGTGTTGAGTCCAGTCGATACTGGGTGGATTCTGCCTGCCCTCGATCTTGTCCTCGATCTGCGCAATCGCCTTATCTACATGGGAGTTCATACTCGTATTGGAATACGGAGTCTGTCGACGAGTAGAGGGAGACGATGAGCGATGAAAGAGGAAGACAAGGACAAGCGCTCGTCCGTCGCGAAACGTGACAATTGGGAGATCAAAGACTCAACCCGCTAAGCTTGTTTTTATCAGGTGTGAACCCGGCGCGGCACGAAGTCAGTATTTACAAAAAGAATGATGTGAGAAAAACTGCTATGTCGTTGCTCTTCTGGCTCTAGCTTTAGTAGTCGGTAGCATTAAACCAACAATTTTGGAACCAGTGCTGCAGTTAAGCCTCAGGCAATGATAATCAAGGCTCAATTCATGCTATGTACACTGCCCGACAGTGTTTCGAGCTGCGGATCTACCCACACTACAGTAGCTGGCATGGATACTCACATCCATGTACGTTATCATAGCCGGCTTGTTCAAAAGCGCCTCCTGGGTGAGGTGGGATCTTTTAGAGCACTGGTCAAGTTGAAAAAACTGATGAGAATGGTAGATACACATATTCTTTTGCGGCTATGAGCCGAAGTATACACCAAGCGCGCCTTTTGCAACATTAAAGCCGAGAAGAGATATTATGTAGGCAGTAAATAATGGAAGGAGAGGAGACAAAAGCAGCTCTGAGCGGATGAGGAACGGTAGAGCTAAAATTTGTGTCAGGAAAGGGACAGGAAGTGTCATGATGCAAGTGAAACATACCATTGAGGCCAAGATAAACTCCATATGTATACTGAGCGAATCTGCAGGCCAGATAAATATCAGTGATGATGATGGTATGAATGGATGCGAAACATACGCAGCCAGGTAGAGAGTATTTCCAACCCAAAGGCAGACCCAGTTGTCCTTAAATATTATAGGGAGCAGGAAGAGCTGTGCAAGATAAAGAGCAAGGTACAAAGGAAAGAACGCATTTGTGTGAACGTCAAACGCGTATCCCCACTCGACCTGGGAATCGGCGGGCGACGTATGCGAGGGCGGAGAGAGTAATAAACGATTCGAGACCAACCTAAGGGTGTTCGTTAATTTCCGAGTACGTTTTCAAGGATTATGAATGACCATAAAATGGTGGCAATAATAAAACCGGAGAAAAGATAATCTCGAAGTATCATGAGAAGGGCAAGCTTGAGAGTGTCAAAGATGCCATATGAATACACAACCGACCATGCAACGGCAGCGACTTCAACAATCTTCAGCAAGAGATACTAGAGCTCGGGAAGACTGACTCACCACAAAGACATGCAGATATTAAGACGAGAATAGCGGGGTCATCTCGTGCCCAAGTATTTTTGGTTTCTAAGTCGACATCAAGTCATGCATAAGTACGAGAACGGGCGACCAACGTTTATGGAAATAGACGTTTCGATAACTATGTTCAGAGTCAATTTACATTCGAATGGTACGGCCGAATGAAGCTCACACTCACACTCTGCGAGGTGCTAGGCAGAGATATGTGAGCTGCCACGCCGCAAGCTCAAAATCCTGTGTGATACTTCAGGCATAGAGCATCTGGGCGGAAAATGTGATACTTACCATCTGATGAAAGCGATGTAGCCGCCTGAAGATGGCAGGAATGCGTTGAGTCAAACTACCAGAGTTGCGGTGCATGTTTCCATCTTCAGAGGCGCTCGTTGGGAGAATCATCGTATTGTAAGCAGATCTCTGGCGTAGAAACAAGGCCAGCTTAATGAATTAGTGAGGACAATTTAGAGAATACGCGGCCGACGGTGTACAGCACGTAAAGCACGTCGCCAGTCACGTCGATGGAACGGGGTATTATTTCAAGCGGAGCTTGAAATCTAAGAGTGTCAAACTTCCCACAGTCTCCGCCACTGTTCTTGTACTCTCCTCTCTTTTCTTCTATTGAACGACGACCATTATGGAGGAAGATAACGACGTCTTGGACTGGGGCGCAGAAGACGAGGAACACAAAAACCAGGACGCCGGTAAAAACGGTGTAAATGATGCCCGCTCAGCTGCGGGTGACAACGACGATGCTGAAGACGCAGTTTCACTTGGTGACGAAGAAGAATCACAGGATTTCTATCTGTATCAGCAGGAAGAGCAGAAACAAACTACTGTAGAAGGGGGAAATAGCGAAGTGAATGTCGCGCCACGTTCCGTAGGCGCCGATGAAGAACCTCAAACCGTGACCTTGAGCGGGCTTCAGCCGGAAGATTCATCAATATCACAGGTATCGTCCCCAAAAACAGGAACACCTAGAAGGAACAGCAGCACTGGCCGCCGTTCCCCGCAGCCGACTTTAGCTCCAAGGATAACCCATGCTCTCCCTCCGAAACCAGTCGTGACGAATGTGCCTTTCCTGCCCCCTTCCCATCCCTCTATAGTTGAGGCAACAGCAATGTCTGCAGCAACAAGGACGTCAGGTCGCAGTGAGTCTCAACACAGCAAGGTTTATGGAACTTCGACATCGACCGTATCTACTACAGGTAACGGAAAAGGTCTTACTTCTGGGAGCGAGCTTCCACCTCTACCTCGTGGCTGGGAAGCCCGTGAAGCACGAAGCGGATCAGGAGGCACCTACTACTACAACATGCGGACCCATGAATCCACCTGGACTCGTCCCGTGAGCAACTCTTCTTCCTCTTCACCGAGTAGGCATCTCCGTGGCGACAGTGCTCGTCGTCGCGGTAGTGACTCGTTCTTGGGAGCCAAGTCTTCGAGTCCACGACGATCTGATAACACCAATTCTCAGTCTCAGGAACTTTCTCGACATTCTAGGCGCGCACAGCCACTTGATCATGACCATGTAACAGATCTGCAAATAATCGCTCCTACAAACGCAAGCACAATGTCTTATAATGATCGTCATTATCGTCCAGGAGCTGGAACAGATGACACAAATGCCAGCGGTAATACTAATGACAGACCTCATCGGATTCGCGAGGACGTGGATCCACGTTTCAACCTGCGAACAGATCAAGCATTCACGCCATCCCCCGAAGCCTCACCGCGTGCTCGTGAGCGCCCCAGATCTCTCTCCCCGTTGCCCATGTCTTCACAGGTCACTTCTCGTGGCCGAGACTCTAGGCTTACTCGTTTTCCGCGTACTGCACGTGGTGGTTGGAATGGCAATACTGATGCAGATTCTCCGATCTATAGAGACCGTGACCCGTTACCAGGCTCATATCCGCCTCGGGATAACTGGGATCAAAGTAACGCCTGCCAAGAGTCTCGACGTCACTTGCGCCACTATCATGAGACACCTTATGACGCGTCTTTCAACGACAACAGACCACCTATGCTACCGAGAAACGGAAATGCAAGGGGTCGCCGTGATCGAGATCAGCCGATGCGTGAAGAGAGCCAAATCATGCCCGATTCCAGTACGTTATCCGCCTCATCCCATACTCCCTCCCTTCACCCTCCGTATGCGGGCACGGCCACGGTGGCATTAGTACTCCGCGGGCGGAGCGAGTCGATGTTGTTTTCGACCAGGCTTTTCTTGCAAAGCTTGATCGAGGCAGCTCACCGTGAGCCGTTGCTCTTGTCCTCCCTTCCATATTCTTCGGCCTCTCTCCTCTCCTACTCTGTCGACTTCAAGGACGCTCATTACGGATCATTTTTTCTTTCCTATCCCTTTTCACTTTTATCGCATGTTGTATCGAAAACCATGTTTTTCTTTCGAACCTCCCCACCCATCTTTTTTTGAATCTATACAGGGACCAGATCGCCGCCTCGAGGCAACCGTGAGACGCACATACGCCACGATGAACCACAAGATGCCCAACATTGGCCTATGCCGCAATTGCGTGGGCACGAAGGTCACCAAACGACAACCAATTCAATTGCGTCACCTCAATTATCGACAAACCCGCCCCTACCACGCAAACGCGACCGACCGTCACGATTTGGACAGCAGCATCCGCCATCGATACTACAACATGGACTGCCGTCTGCCCGGCTTCCAGTCGAACTGCAAACTCATCCACATCGGCCTGTGGAAGAGGATGATCCATTTGTGCCTGACGACATTAGGTCACCACCTCCTCACGAACTTCAGCAAAGGCGTGAAGGTTCTGATGAGAAATCGTCCTTGCTACAAGCATCCGTACAAGCTGCAGAGAATGGTCCTTCTGCGTCAGTATATCACCAGGTTAGGCATTCAAAACGAACAGATGAACGTGATGATATGGAAAATGCATCTTCCTCCGAGCAACGTACGTACTATCCCACAACCCCTCTCCCATCTACTTGACCGATGTCTTGCCTGCTTTTCCTTCCACTTTCTCTGGCAACGTTTTTCTCTCGTCCTTCGTGGCATTGTTTGTCGTTGTCGTATCTAGGTCGTGCTAGGCCGCCGTTGCCACCCCAGGCTGACGAGTTCCAAGAAGTATCAAATCGACCACGCGAGCGTCTTGGTCGGCCTCCTCAAGACACTTCTGCACTTTCACGTGTCAACGATCAGGATGGGCAACCGGCAATGGGATTGCGTGATTTGCATGGACCGACACATGCTAATTCACCATTCGGTTCTCGTCCTCGACCCTATGGACAAGGTCGAACATACGAAAACAACTATGATCTTGAAGGTCCCATGCAATCTGTCTTCCGGCGACAGAGGAATGTCGATATGACGCGATTTACGTCGGACGGCCAAGAGAGCTTTAGGAAGGATGTGGAATATAATATTCAGAAGAGACGTTTTCCCAAGGTCACACAGGAAGAGGAAGTAGAGGAGATGATGGTTCGCGAAGAAAACATGGCCCACGAGGGAAAGTATACAGGGATCGAGATGGCTCCTCCTGAGGACATTCGAAGACCCGAGACTGAGGATAAATCCACCGGACCTGGATACCCTTCAGGCCAGACGTTTGCTCCACGTGGGCCACGAGCGATGCATTCTTCAGTCAATCAGGATGAGGCTCCGTCACCCATCCTCGGGGGTTTTGGCCCCGGACCGCGTGGGGGAAACCAGGAGCGGTCACCCCCGCCGCACATGGGAAACCGTGGAAGGGAGAATGGTGGATGGCGGGAAGAACGCGGTGGTCATGTGTTCGAGAGAGGGGTAGGTGCTAGAGATCGTGAACTTCTTTGTCGACGTCTTGACTTTATCTCTAGGGTCGTCGAGACCGTGGTCGATTCAACGATTATCCTCGCCCACCGCTGTCCTCCGCTTCTGGACCGAACAGTGTACCCATTGGAAATCACAGGAAGCAACCTATTGGCAATGGAGGCCCTTCTGGACTGCCTGCGCGCATGCCAAGCGACCTCTCTGTACCTGAAATGGCCGAGACGAATCAACGACAGGCGAGAGGTGGCATGAGAGGTGGTGCCGGCGCTTCGTCTCATCCACACAGAGGGCTGTACGACAGGGTATGTCATTTCCTCGCCTTTGACCCTCTTTTGACCAAGCTTGTCCTAGGGCTACGGTATCAATCACGCAGATAGATTTCGAGCTGGAAATTATGAACATGATGGGTCACTTACGCGTCGAAGGGATAGCAGTCGTCCTGTGCGTAGTCAAACTTGCCGAACTATGACATCGCTGATCGGTTTTATAGCCTTTCGAGAGGCAACCCCTCAATGTCGACGCTGGTGTGTCACAAGGAGACCATTTCTCGACCAGCCCTCGTGTACGTCTTTCTTTTCTTTGAAAGTGCCGTAACTGATGAGCAACAAGGATGCGCTCTATGAGCCGGCCCTTCCAGACCTTGCGAGGTTAGCTAGGACATGGACTCCTCGAGGTGAAGCTCCTCCTGAAGTATTTATGGGAAATTCTGGTCGTGCGACATCACCGTCGATTACAAAGTCATTGCCTCACCTGTCGCCGCTCGTGGATATGGGAAGATCTCATAATCGTGATCGACCAGGAAGTTCGCGAGGTCGACTCCCTCCGCCGGATGGGCGGCCCCACCAGGCCGACCGATTTTCTCGGCAACCGAACGAGTCTCGCAGAGCTGGCCTTGAAGGCCGGCTAAGTGACCGCTTTGACGATTCGGCCTTGTCGCATCAGTCTCGCGGATTTCCGCCGAATGCTGAACAATCGAACTATCCAGTCAACGGGGGTGTTCTTGACATGCATGCTCCCGACACCCTTACAAGAGCTGAGCGACGAAAGTCTCTTCCAGAATTCCGCGATGTGCCGTATGCCAAACGTTTTTCGGAAAAGGACACGAAGCTGCACGAGCGCCATCAACAGGGATCATTCCATTATCCACCCGAGTCTTATATCCCCCGCGAGTCGGACATGTCACATCGGAATATCGATGGCGATGTTGTCATGGATGCGCCACTGCATTCAAATACTGACCGTGACGAACATATGGGAAGGAAGCGGCGTCTGGACAACAGACCAGAGATGGCGCGGCGACCTGGGTCTTTGCTGGAGAGACTGGAGATGGGCAACGATGGCAATATTGCACAAGAAGAGACGACGTTCTCGAGATCGTTGAGCGATCGGGTTCAGGTACCTTTGAAGCGGGACAGAGATGAGATGGTTAATGACGGGTTCGGGGCTGACGATGCTCTCGGGTTTGACGATAGAAAACATGCGTCAAAGAAACTGCGTCGAAAAGGCAAAATTATGAAAATGGTATAATCGTGAAAGCTTTGGCCATTCATTCCATTGTCTGTATATACTCAAAATCTTGCTGTCCTATACTCTTACATGCATACAGAGTGTTACGTTTTACTTGATAATGATATCTGCATTCACATTTCTTGAATGAAGTTCTGTTTGCTGAGATATCGGATCCAGAAAGCTTGTTCCATCCGGAGAACACCCTGTCCGGACGCTTTCACTGGGGGAGAGAACGAGTATACGACTTTCGGTTTTCAATGTTGCAGCCGATTTGCGCACGCCGCTTTCTTGAGATGCGCATCTTGCTTGTGAGTTGCAAACGGTCAGATCTGGCACACGATGCCCGCCTAGAGTCCTTCCATACAAAGACTTTTCCGATGTCATTCATTCCTACCCATGCTCCAAGAACTCTTCTCCTCAAGGATGTCGAATCACTGATCACTACAAGGATGACATACATTGCCCTCCTGCTCAATTAATCATGCACGGATCTTGTATTCACAGGAAGGAAAGTTTTCGAAGACCCCTTGGAGTTTGAAGCACAAAGTGACATTCAACGTTACTTCGGGAGACGGAAAAACGAACAAAGCAGTTACTCGGCTGAGGAAGTAAAACCAGACTACTCGACAGCAATAAAGATAAATCGCCGATAACATGTATTTTGGTCTACATTATTTATCAACTGTTTCCTTGCCAGTGTTTGAGAACTGTTGACGGCTTCAGAAACTTTGTGCGTACCTCATGAGGGCCCTGCATTGTAGTCGAGCAGCCTAGCACTAGGTCGCTACTTGGCTTTCACAAAAGGACAGCAAACAGCACGAGACGTTGGATGTATAATAGTGGTAGTACCCCAACGAATGAATCGGGGTGAATATCAAAACCAAAAGACACAAAAGTTGACCACCGCAGGGGTCGAACCTGCAATCTCCTGATTACACAACATCGTAGTCAGACGCGATGCCATTTCGCCAGGCGGCCATGTTGAAGTAGTTTTCCTATAGCAAGAGTCCCGACGATCCCTGCTCGACTGCACGAAGTGGCGTAGAAGATTCTCTCTCTAATAAAGAAAAGTTCGACATTTAGTTGCAGTATATAATGTCATCCCAGGTACATTCATTTCAAGTAAACAATGGATGGTAGTGCGAGGCATACAACCAACGACTCGTAAAAAAATAAATCAAGAAAAAAAAAAGAGCGGCCAAAAAAAGCGGTCAAACGAGATAGCTATTAGAAGAAAGAACACACATGCGTGCCATACTAACCAAAAAAAAAGCGTTCATAAACAATAGCCCGCCCTCCCTAACTCACCCCCGCCCTCCGCCTCTCAAGCTCAACAACCATATCCACCACACGATCCC